>ML782123.1:530324-552085 GCA_009831015.1 Picea engelmannii | reverse complement strand
TTATGTATGATGCACATCTGATTACAGTTTGATTTGGATATATATATTGTGTAAACATTCAACACAAAGGCTCTTGTTTCTATATTTCTCTCACCACTTTTTGCACATATTCACACAGCTAGTCTGACATCATAGGGGAACCACAGAACCCCCGTCGTTCACGACACTTGCTCAACCTCCCTCCTATTTTAGGGGGAGTATATGGTCATGCCCGCTCATCGACACCTCCTTCGCATACTCCTGTGAGTGCCACTATCTTAGGATCAGTTTTGCTTGGTTCTACATTACTTAGGTCTACTTCCCAAGGTCATCCATTCACTCGCTCCCCTTTACATGGAAGCGGGGGACCCACTTCCTCTCAAGGAGGGAGCACCAACCCACCTAGCCCTCCTCACGGGTCAGGTTCACAACACACTATGGCCAGAGCTAATCCTCCCCGCCCAATTCAGATGCCATACTTGGCCTCTCTCAACATACCGGATCTCACCAAACTCACCAATGATCCTATATTGCATGATCCCACATGGCCTGCAATGCCAAAAAAACTACCTTCAGACATACCAAAGTTTGAAGGAAAGGCAGGGGATGACCCTGCCAACCATGTCATGACCTTTCACCTATGGTGCTCCTCCAACAACATTATGGATGATTCCATCAGACTGCGATTATTTCAATGCACACTCACTGGCCCATCAGCTAAATGGTATGTTGAAGAAAAATCGGGGTCCCACGCAACTTTTGAGTCATTGGCCAAAGCATTCTTGACCTTCTTCCAATTACCCATCCGCCACGATAATGGTCTTGAACTATTTTCTAACTTCAAACAAACCTCAGCCACACACATCCCTGACCACATTCACGAGTGGCGTAGGCGACGTAGTTTGTGCAAAGAAGAAACCACCAAGCAACAGTGTCTTGACTGGTTTCTTAGATCACTTGTCTCTCTCCTCAGTAAGGATGTAGCTTCCACCTTCCCTCAATCAGAAGAGGAATCCATCAGCAAGGCCCAACAGTATGACCTCATCTACGCACAGTCAGGATACTTATACACGGTACTTCCTGATCTTCCAAAACCTGTGCCATTTGGCCAAGACAAACCTGGGATGTCTCACTCAACAGAAGGACTAATAGGCGCCACCACACACCATGGTCCACAACCCCAACCACCACCAATGTATGGAACACCTTAATACCCGCCAGCATACGGGGGTACTCCTTATTACCCCCCACCCCCTTATCAACAGCCATACCCTGTTGCTATACCTCTACCCATCAGTGGACCACCACCAGCACCTCCCATACATCCACCTATTCCCACAAATAGTGGTACTCCCTCAACATCAACTTATAGTACTAGAGAAATCACTACGTCTTCCTATGTACCTTATGGATCGGTACCACCACAAAATCTATACTTTTGATTTCTTTGTCCTCCACAACCCATGGCTCCCCCACATCCTCATGCGGGGGTAAATTTTGTTCAACCTTCTGCTGCTCAACAATACCAAAGTTTTGAACATTTGAATACATCCAACCCAACTCATCCATCGAACAATTCCAAGAATAAAGGACAGAATAGGACTAACAACAACCTAGTTCAAGGCGGGAAGCAACCCCCATAGCACCAACCCACTGGGGGAAACTAGAACCAAGGGAACCAAAATCCCTAAGGGGGAAATAATAACAAATGCCAAGGGATAAATAATGTTAAAACCATCTTCCCTTGTGCCCTTTGTGGTGAGTTCGGTCATTACACTCACCATTGCCCCTAGATCGTTGATTTCAAATGGTTGAAAGACTCTGGTAATCTTCCCCATTCTCCTGCACAACCTGCCCCTCAGCAGGAACCACAACAATACATGAAACAACCCCCTCCCGTCGTGCTTCAAAATCCTATTCTACATCAAGGTGTGAAAAACACCCAACAGGACACATAACATCCCCCACCTTAAGGGGGACAATACCTCAACCCTAACAACCCAGTAGAGCATACAATTCTCCTCACTAGTGAGGAAGAAATCCTTTTGCAAACGCGTTTTCGTCAATATTATTCACCCACTGAGTCTCCTTCCATCTCTCCAGAGACAAACCCTACACCGACGGGACCCCTGTTGGTGACCCCCCGCCCTTCCACTGAACCACCACTACGCATCCCTCGCATCCCCTTGTGCAGGAATGTCCAGAACCCACAGGCTAAGGCAGCTCATAACTATAGCTTGGTAGATGACGTAGCGCAATCCCCGGATGCCATGTCAGTCTTGGAAGTCCTCCAGACTTGTCCTACGTAGTGGAAAGGATTAAGGTACTCACTACATTATGGTACATGACAATGCCATTGGCTACGAAGTTCAGTACATTATGGTACACGATAGATTTGAGCAGGCAATGGTGGTCGAATTCCCTCTTTCACAGATACTACATCCATTTGAAGACCACAATACAAGCCACACCTCATATTACTTCGAACAAAATCCATAGATTCAGACCCTTAATGAAGTTCAGTGCAGACTGCCACTTCATATACCTAACGCCTCATGCTGATGAGCACCAGGAACAACTGCAATCCTATTATAAATTGACAGAAGAAGACC
Organism: Picea engelmannii; assembly: GCA_009831015.1. Taxonomy (NCBI): domain Eukaryota; kingdom Viridiplantae; phylum Streptophyta; class Pinopsida; order Pinales; family Pinaceae; genus Picea; species Picea engelmannii. The sequence continues at coordinate 549,494 of ML782123.1, read as the reverse complement.
TTGAAGAGATCACCAAGGAATGTTCAGCGGACCTCCTCGTTGTAGCATATCCAACAGATATTTCAGATATCAGTAGACCAGAAGCTATGCAGGACACACTTGGGCCCAGTAATATGCATAAGACAAAGAAGACAAAGGAGACAAAGAAAATTGAAGAAGTTAAAGATGTGGATAGTCACTCTGTAAGGACAACTTTCATCACACCATATGAAGAAGGTAATGAATAAGACCTAGAAGAAGTTGAACAACAACCAAAAGATGAAGTTGAAGTTCTAAAGAAAATAAAAGGATCACCTTTGAATTCTTTTATTAAGAAGAAATTCAAAGCGACCGTGACCAAGATGAAAACCAGGCTCAATCCAAATGACTTCATGTTTCTCCTCGCAACTTTGAATGAATCTATAGAAGAGACCACAGAAAATAAGGAGGCCAAGAAAGAAACAATGTACAAAAGAATTGAAACTGAGCTCCAAGGAATACAGCAAGCCCTCTAGTCTAACCACGCAGTCTCCACTACACCTATGCCAAAAGGAACACCTGAAGAAGGAGATGAGTCATTTCAATTTGACAGGATTACCGACCTTGTTGAGGTACGCCTTCAGAAAGCAGAAGAAGTAACAACGTAGGACACCCAGGCCCTAAAGCATGCACACGAGGAAATCATAGAGCATCACCAAGCTGCACAATAAGAGAAGGAGTCCATCCAAGAGAAGTTTGATAAAGAACACACAAATATCCAAAAGGAGAAGGAGAAACTTCTCGTGAGGCAAATTGGGATCGAAGAAGCAGTAAACAAAGCATTTCTCTCTGTGACTATCTTAGAACATAAGGTAGAAGAACCCATAGAACACCAAGTAACGAAGCTTGCTGAAGTCATTCAACAACTGCAACAAAGAGTAGTAGAACTAGAGCTCCAAGCTATACTGAGTACTCCACAAGAAGAACGTGACCAACGAGAAGTGAATGCTCGAAGTACAGTAGAAAGGATTAAGGTACTCACTGAAGAATGTAAGCAATTAAGTAGTAGAAGTGTGCAGATAGATAAGAATCGATCTGAGAACCTTGAATTGCATAAATTGGAGTCATAGCTCTAGGAGGCGAAGTACCAAGCCAAGAAGTTACAGGTACAGCTAAAGGCCCTACCAACCATAGAGAAAATGAAGAGGTCCCACGAACAATGCGTCGTGCAACAACATATTCATATGATCTTGAGTAAGGTCATGGAAGTGACTTAGAAACTTCAACCTTTGCAGGATAGGGCATGTCAACTATTCTTAGAGATTGAGAGCTAAGGGACAAACCTGGAATAGGTTGTAAACACAACAGAGGAGCACTTAGAAGGACCAGTTAGTAACACACTCATTCAAGAGTTTGTCGAGCAAGAAGCAGTAGAAAAGAAACATGTCAAAGTAGCTCGAACGAAGCTTGAGTCCTTCAAGGCAGAGTTACCTAGAGAAGAGTTACTTCGGATGAGTCATAGGTGAGTGTTGGGGTCCTGTTGGCCGTCAACCAAGTTTTGAGGAATACTTGATCATAGTTGACCATTTGGTACTTCAACTACCTGTCGAAGACGAAGCACATAGCGAAGTAGAGATCACAGGATCTCGCCACCTCTTGTGGAACCTTTTTGGGTTTTTTGGGAATATTGTAATGGGAAAGGGATGTCAGCCATTCTTTAGAGGCCTTTTTCTATGTATAAATAGAGGTCTAGGCCATGTAAGAAGGAGGCCCTGTCTAGTCGATGGCTTAGTGCATAAGTTGGTCTACGTAATTAGAAGTCTGTGTGACTGTAAGAGCTCTGTGTGTGCTTTACTCTGTGCGTGTTGTAATAGTGTTGAGTGCACATAGTGTGAGAAGGCGTATTGCTTAGATCTACCCAGGGAAAGAGGATCTAGCAAGATGCACAGGTCTCTTGTCCTGTGTAGGGTGAGGGTCATTGAAGCTCTGTGTTGTAACTGCTTGAGCAAGATAATATAAAGAAGACTTTGTGGATGGAGAACTAGGGTAGGGGTGAACCATGGTAACTCGATGTACTATTCTGATGTGTTTGTCTCTCTCTTTCTAAGTGCTCTAATATGTTTAGATAGATTTATTGATTCTTTGTGCTTATGGGATATGAATGCATGCTAGATGTGATACATAAGATGCTAAGTTCTTAATTTATTGAGTATAACCTATTTATCATTGCTAAGTGCTAGATCTGAGTAATTACTGCGGTGCTCTGTGCTTTCTGTGAAGTGTATTAATGAATGTATGTTAGGAAACAACTGATGCTAAGTGCGTTTTAAGAAATATAATCACAGATCTGTGTCCCAGCTAAGGTTGCAAACACCTGAGTCCTGCAACCACCCCTACCTCTACCTCAGGTGAGACTTAATCTGCTTCACAGGTGTTGCCGAAAAAGCCGATAGTTAGGGCTTTGTTGGTGCACTCTTGAGCATTGAACCTTGGGTTTGCGCCTGTTCCAACAAATGGAAAAAAAGAAAAAAAAGAAGAGAAAAAAAAATAAAAATGGCACCAACAGTTGGTCTTTGGGTTTGATCTGTATCTGATTATATCCCAAAAAACCATCCATGAAAGAAAAGGATTTGCAACCTGTGCATTCATTGACTATCCGGTCAGTAAATGGTGTGGAGAAATTATCCTTTGGACAAGCTTTTCTCAAATCATGGAAGTCCGTACATACGCAAATCGCACCCTATATTTTTTCAATGAGAACGAGATTTGACACCCATTGAGTCAAATGGACGGGGTATATAAAACCTACTTTGAGTAGTTTCTCTACTTCATCCTTAATAGTTATTGCTTACTTAGGATTGATTGGACAAAGCTTCTTCCAGACTGGCTTGGTGTCATAATAAGTCGTGATTTCGTGTTCGATGATTCTTAGATCAATGCCTAGAATTTCATCATAAGACGAGGCAAAAACATCGTGAAATTATTTAAATAAATCCTTGTAGATTCGAATTTCCTCGGGTGAATAGTTAGCTCCGACGAGAATATTCTCCGTGACGCCAGGGATTCTGGAGATATTAGTATGTATCATTTTAGTGATGGCTGCCATATTACCGTCGGTGTAAACAGTTTATGTAGCCAAGGGATTGATAGGACAATACCTCTCTCCAGTCATAGTCAAAGTGAATTCTCCTGCTTCAATTCTTATTAACTCTAGGAAGAAATAAAATCTGTGATGGAGATCATCCCAAGGTCTATCGGGACTAGTCATTGCTTCAATAATCACTTCGTCTGAGGGAAAGAATAAGTATAAAGAATCAATATCAGCAAGGGATCCTTGAGCCCAAGTAGGCTCGAGAATCTGATCTAACTCCTGTGCGAGAGTCAGATCGGGTCCGGTGGAAGCTTGCTAGAATATTGAGTACGCAACTTCTACCATGGACAAGGGCATGGCCATACCCTGGTTCCCTGTCCCTTCCATCATGGTTGATGGGGAAGGAAGATTCCATAGATCGTTGAAGTAATTCGTACGAAACGCCCAGGCTTGAAAAATATCAACCTTAGGCTGGTCGGATACGAAATTAACAACGTCGAAAGGAGGTGGGTAATCGAAAGAACCCATCAAATGTGGGCACAAACCAACCCCTATATTAACAATGTCGGGTTGAGGGTTATCAATGATCAGGACCCTGGATGCCCCCGATGAAGGGTCAGGATGGGAGAAAGAAAACAGAACAATGGTCACGATCCGGCCCTCGTGTGGAAACAACAAGACCCGAAAAACTGTAGCGACCACTGCTTGCATAACATAGGTTCATATCCTTCCTAAAAAGAGATCGTAGTTGAGAGATGCATCGACCACTTCAACCTCGACACACATGGTCTTCCCTCCTAACTGCACAGGGAAAGGGGGGATGATGCCATGTGGTCGGAACGAACGACCATCGAAAGTGGTAAAAAGAGTCGGTGATGGAGACAAAATGGGTTGGTCTATGGCATTCCAAAATGCCAACGACATCATGCATGTCGAGGTGCCCTCATCAACCATTGTTCAGAAAATGTTCCAGGTAAAGTTTTTCTTGGTGCAAGCCACTACTATTTGAAACACCACGTGGTAAGGGAGACAAGGTTTTAAGTCGATCGTATCAAGCATGATCGTACCCGGATTACAAGCCTGAGAAGATCCTAGGGTGGCTAACAGAGCCTTTCTCTGGCAAGGGAAACTCTGGAGGACCTCCAAAGAAAACATCGAACAAGGGGTTTGAGACAAATCCTCCACCATAGAGTAGTTCTGGGCAACCCTTGCGTTTGGATTGTGGGAAGCTTTCTTGAATGCACCTTTTGGGATGCATGTCATTGTTCACCCAACGTCTTCTCGATATGGAAAGGAAGAGGTGGGTTTTCAAATTCTTTACTCTTCTTATGGGTGTTTGTAATTATGTAATCATGCGCTCTAGTCGATATATAGGCATCAAGTTTCATCATATACACATTCGCGGACGAAGGATTACTCGAAGATGGAGGGGGTCCTTGACTTCCCCCATCCATGCTCGGAGAGGCTTGAGTTAAATTTTTCCCATGTTGAAATGGGTTCATTAACACAAAAAGTTGTTGATGTGCCAATAACATTTGAGCCTCCGCAAGCCAAGGGAACTATTGATTCGGGTGGTCTTTTGTGCACAGGTTACACAGATACTTCAACTTCTTCTTTTATGTGTTTCCCCTGCCAACATTATTGGTAGGTTTTTTATCCCCCTTACCCTTCTTTCGTTGTTTCTTCTTTTTGTCAAGATGCTAGGTGGCCTTTGGGTTTGTCAATTGCACACTTTATACATCCAATGTTTGGGTAGGGGGGGCAGCCAGACCAGTGGTCTTCCTGGCCAATTTCTGTTGTATCAACAATTGTTGCAATTGTTTTGACAATTGATCAGCGAGCTTTGCTTGTGCTGAACCAACAATACCATCGACATGTGGTATATGACCCCCTCTGTAAGGGAAAGCGTATAGGAAGTGGAAGTGCCCCCCATGGATCCTTCTAGAGGAGCGTTAGATCTCCCTACCCCCAGACCTAAAGTCTGTAGAGTGGAGTAGGAAATGACAGAGCTTGTATACAAGCTAGGCATCTCGTATGAGAACGGAGGGCTTGTCGCACTCTGGGTGAAAGGAGAAGTGGTCATCACGATAGATAGAATCAAGCCATTGGTTGAGGTAGAGGTGGCCGATACCATGGTGGTCCGGACTGATGAAGGTTGGTTAGGAGGCGAAACACCCCCTATAATGACAGTCATAGAGGGAATATGAGAATTCCCTAAATAATTCACACCATTTGTTTCCATTTCTGCTTGGGAAACTATCTGGCGCTCTTAAGGATAAACATGTATGACTATGGGCACTGATAGATTAGTGATCAAAGGTTTGTATGGACCAAGAGCTTCCGCTCTAGGGTCTGAAATGGTTGTTTCCTTTGGAATCAAATGTTATTCTCTTAGATATGGGTCAGGCATAGTTTCCTATGACCCGATCACCTCAAAAGACCCTTGCTGGTCTAGTCTTCACCTTAGCGGTGGCGAGGGTGGTTCCAGAATAATCGGAGGTATGCCAAGAAGCCTTCATGACCAACAGGGCTCCTAATCCTCTACTATGTGAGAGGATCAATGACACACTAGGGATTTCTATTAACATTCAAGAACCAACACACATTAGAAAAAGTCCCTATGAGATAAGACAGGTAGATCACTAGCTAGTTGGAAGAATAGTTACACCAACCAACACTAGAGCGGCTTACTAGTGCAAGTGCAACTCGAATATGGAATCACCCTCTGGGTATACTCTGCAAAGCATGGCCCAATTCCTTCCCTAGTTGTTAGCGCCAATTATTGCAAGGGGGTGTTTCTCTCCAATTCCAGGCCCTTGGTGTAAATGCGCAGAAATGGAGTTTAAAAACCCATCAAACGCATTTTATTCAAAGGCCACAGTCATGAGAGTCGAGCGCAACACATAGAAAAGGTCCATTTCAGGCTTAAAATCAAGTGAGTGGGAATTTTGTTTTCAACGGAGAGAATCCACAGATGGAGCAGATCGACAGTCATCGAGTAAGCTTGAGTCATGGAGTTGCATGATTTTTAGCGCATGGGCTCATCTCTTATGGCCAAAGTCATGGAATGATTAGTCGTTTCGCGATTTTGGTTACCAGGACTTCAAAGGACAAAGGGCTTCTCTTCCACTGCATTTCAAAACCCCGAAATGTGAAATGCGAAAAGTTCCCAAGAGCCATTTCGGCTACTGGGACTTCAAAGGACAAAGGGTTTCTCTTCCACTGCATTTCAAAACCCCGAAACATGAAATGCGAAAAGCGCCCAGGAGCCATTTCGACATTTCGGCTACCGGGACTTCAAAGGACAAAGGGTTTCTCTTCCACTGCATTTCAAAACCATGAAATGTGAAATGTGAAAAGCGCTCAGGAGCCATTTCGACATTTCGGCTACCGGGACTTCAAAGGACAAAGGGTTTCTCTTCCACTGCATTTCAAAACCCCGAAACGTGAAATGCAAAAAGCGCCCAGGAGCCATTTCAACATTTTGGCTACCAGGACTTCAAAGGACAAGGGGTTTCTCTTCCAATGCATTTTGAAACTCTGAAACATGAAGTGTGAAAATCGCCCAAGATCCATTTCATCATTTCGGCTACCGGGACTTCAAAGGACAAGGGGTTTCTCTTCCACTGCATTTCGAAACCCTGAAATGCAAAATGCGAAAAGTGCCCAAGATCTGTTTTGACATTCTAGCTACCGGGATTTCAAACCGACACGTGGTCACTCTCTATGTATTCAGTCTCAACCACCCTCCATGGAAGAAGCAGTTAATGAATATTGAGCAGGTGGTTGAGATTTCAGCTCAATCCATAAATGGAAGGCATGGGAAGGGTCAGAAGCAGTTAGTTCGTGGTACTTCGATGGATAGTTCTCCTGCAAAATCCATGTCGTTTGAAGTAGTGTTAGACAAGAAGTTGTGTGTATAGTCCGAAGGAAGATCATGTGCATGTAAAGCCTTAAATGAGGTAGCTCAGCTACCCTCCTGGGGCCAAGGAGGTGAATTGATCTGAGTATATATACTCATTTTTTATATTTTTGTAAGGATGGATGGTAGAGCTAAGCTCTTGATTGTAAATCTTTAATGAGGCCTCTGGTTCCCTGGTTATAGATTGATATTTGAGACTTCTTGTTTAATGGATTCCAGCATCTTTCTCCCCTTTTTCCTTTGAATCTTAAGAGCCTGGGCATGGATGATCCAGTCGGGTGTTTTAATGACTATATAATGTATGTTTGATTATGTTAGTTTTGCATCATCTTAATGTTTCTTGAAGTTTCTTAGATCTGAGAGGATCTCATATCTGTGACTTTTCCCCCTTTTTTAAAGGATGCTAGAAGATTGGATATCTAGAGAAGACTTTGTTTCCTTTGTTTTTCCCTACACTCACTCACTACTATGAAAAATTATTGGCTTAAATTAGATCAATATCTCACCTATCTTTGTTGTTCCAACCCTGTTTTCTGAGTTAGAATGATATTGTTCTGAGTTTACTTCCATTCATCACCCTTTATCAGCAAATCATGACATTTAAATTGATGGGCCTCAGGCTCACTCCTGCTGCAATCTAGGAGTGACTTCTGATGCCAACACTAGGTAACGTAGTATATCCTCTCATTCACCTGTGTAAGTCTCTAAAATAGAGACAACTAGGTTGCCAGTGCACGAATAGTCACCAGGCGGGTACAGTCAACAGCCGGGTGGACCAAAATGAGCAGGGTATCAAGCCTAAAACCTATCAAGGGTATCAAAAGCAAGTATTTTGGAAGACAACTAAGGACCTCGAATGTATTAGAGACCCATGAATCTCCCTGGAAAATGTGATCAATGGAATCCCAAGATAATCCCTCTATATGTGTTCCCCACTACACTTGGTTCGACTTTGGAGGGGTTATCTCTGCTACCTTTCTGCACGCGACCTCATGTTTAGCCCCTGTGTTAGAGGGGGGTCCTGGATAACTTTCATCATACTAAACATTTTAACACTCCCTAGAATAGACTCTTATGTTTGTTTTTGCAGCCTTGAAGAGTTTCCTCTCCAATCCTAAGTCAAGGCTCTAGCCTAGACTAAATTGATGGACCCTACAAACATAAAATCTAAAAACTTTTAATTAAGAGTTAATTTTAGTGGTTGTCTCTAGAAAAAGGGAATGAAATTGAAACCAATGATGTTTTTAAGAGACGAAAGAGCAGAGCATATAATTAAAATGAAAACAAACTACTTCTTCTTAATAAATTCCTATTTTCACATTTAAACTCTTTAACCAACTTTTCAAACTACTTTTTTTTTCTAAGATCTTTTAACTGAAAACTCAAAAAAAGATTTCGCTCAACTACAAGCTACTTATTGTCCTAAGTAAACAGACAAGAACTTATTAAATAATTATTTTTCCTGATTATTAATGCCAACAACCAACTACTTAACCAAACAAAGAAAGTGGAATTTTTTTTTTTGTATGCTTCCAAAACAAGAAATTTGAAAATGTATTATTTTATTCTTTTCTGAAGAAAAAAGGAAAAAAATAAAGACAAGACAAGACCAAAAAACGAATTTTGGCCCACCGCAGACTGCAAGGAGTCACTGAAAATACCAAACATGCAGATCAGAACAGACTCACTATCTCATCTAAAAACTGAATAAAGAAAAAAAAAACAAAAAAACAAGAACAACTTTAAAAAAGAAAAGTTAAACTGAATTCAAACCTAAGCTACAAATTGTTATAACAAAGACTAGGAATGGATCAAGAAAACCCCTGATAAGTACTACTTCTGACAGGGAAGAGGATGACAGTCTTTTTTTTTTTTTAATTCTCAACTCAGGCACACTACTGGCACTTCAGCAGCCAACGTATGTATGTGGGTTGTCCAAAGGTAGGGCATGTATGTATGCCTGCAGGCCCACTATAGGTTGCGTGCACCTCTGTAACTACTAAATAATGAAAAATAACAGTCCAACAAACCAGGTAGGGAGTACTAGTATTGAAAACCAGAATCCCTTAAAGACACAAAAACTTACTTTGATAAATAAAATGCAAGGAAAATTTTGATAAAGCAAAGCTAATCTAAGGTTATACCTAGGCTATAGACTGCAACAACAGAGATCAGGACTAGATCAATAAAACCCTTGATAAGGATCACTTCTGACAAGGAAGAGGATGACTGCCTCTCCTTTAAAAAAATAAATTTTATGAACTCAGGCATGCTACTGACACTTAAGCAACCAACATATGTACGTGGGTTCTCTAAAGGTAGAGCCCGTATATACACATTTAGGCTTTGTACATGCTGTGTATACCTCTGTAAATTCCTGAAAAAGAAAACAACAATCAAGGAATCAAAGAAGGTAGTACTAGTATGGAAGAACAAAATCCCTACAAACTCAGACTCTTGCAAAAACTCAGAAAAAGGTAATCAAACCAATTTAAAACACCCAAAAAGTATCCCCAAAAAACCCTAGAGATCGTCCCCAGTATGGTTGCCAATTCTGATGTGGGTGGGAAAACCCCCTATGAACTAGCACTAAGGGTCATGTAATGCATGCAAAAATAACCATCCAAAGTCTCCTACATTTTACTATTATCCCAACATAGACCCCACATTCATGCATAAAACACAAGGATAAAAGGATCTGGTAACTCTACCTTGAACTCTGCATTTGGTGTCAATCCTTTTGTGTTTAGTTACTCCTTGACTGCAAGTCTCATCCCAAATCCAACCTGCATTCACAAACATACAAACAAATAACTATGAACATGCATCTTATATATGAATTAATGGGTTGGATGTTCTAATAAAATATAAATCAAAACTGAATATTGAAAACCTCATATGGCAGAATGGGAAAAGTAATTATTTTTATTAACCTCACAAAATTCACTTACAATGGTGAGATCAACTACTTCTCCTCGAATCTGGCCATGGGATCCTCTTCAACTGTGAACCAACCCCTTCCACATATGCTTCTCCTCTTCAGTTCACACAAAATGGTTACAAAATATTGGGGCAAGGGGAATACAAAAAAGGGTAGAATTTCTTTGCTCTTTTTTTTTTTCTTTCAAATGGGACCCCTACCTCTTCTTTCATAGGCTAAAAGAGGGTAGTTATCTGGTTGAGTGACCGACTATGGGTGGTCAAATAGTTTAGGCAATTACCCGGAAATCTGTATTCCGTCTGCAACTTTCTATTTTTTGTGATTTTGTTAGTATACACGGGAAATAATGGGTTAGCTAGTGTATATACGTGAGCATAAGTGGTGTAGGGAATGTACCTTCAAAAGGAAGGATTTTTAGAAGATTTTTTCAATGGTGGCTTGGCAAAAATGACAAGTGAGATGGCCTGATTTGAGGTATGCATGATTTTGTGGAAATTAGAGTTATAACATATGGGATGCTTGATGAAGGCCTGCTGACCTACATAAACAAGTTGTATATTCCAAGTTGTGATGAGATGAAGAGGTTCATAATGGATGAACTACACAAGAGACCCTATACTGGTCATCTAGGTTATCAAAAAATGATCACGGCCACTAGAAAAAAAATTTATTGGCTTGGATTGAAAAATGATAGATGACTATCTAGCTAAGTGTCTATAATGTCAGCAAGTTAAGGAAGAGCATCGTCACCCAGTAGGGTTGTTACAACCTCTACCAAGTCTAGAATGGAAATGGAAAACCATCTCCATGATTTTCATCACTGGATTGCCAAAATCGACCAAGTAGAATGATGCCATCATGGTAGTGGTGGACAAATTGAGCAAGTTTGTTCACTTCGTTCCTATCAAGTCAACTTGAAAGGAAATAAATATTGCCAACATATTCATGAAGGAGATATTTATACTGCATGGCATGCCTAGGGAGATTATATCTGATAGAGATACAAAATTTACTTCAAGATTTTGGAAGTCCTTAATGGCTCTTTTTGAGACTAAATTGTTGTTTAGCAAAACCTATCACCCTCAAACTGATGGACATAATGAAAGAGTAAACTAGATATTATAAGACATGTTAAGGATGCACGTAATGCATCAACCAAAGAAGTGGGAAGACTACATGCCATTGGTATAATTTTCCTACAACAACGGTTATTAAGAGTCATTGAAGATGAGCCCTTTTGAATCCCTCTATGGTAGATAGTGCAAGATTCCAATTAGCTGGAGTAATCCAGTGGATAGAATTACAATCAGGCCCGACATGATGAAATAAATGGAACAACAAGTGATTTAGATAAATAAAATTTTGAAAATTTCTCAAGATAGACAAAAGAGTTATGCCGACAAAAAGAGAACTCCTAGAGAGTTTAAGACAGGAGACCATGTATACCTCAGAGTTAGGCCCAAGAAGAGTTCCTTGAGAATGGGATTTTGTGCCAAGATGAAACCCCAGTATTGTGTATCCTTTGAAATATTAGATAGAGTGGGACCTGTAGCCTATAGTATAGCACTCCCTTCCAAAGTGAAGGCACATGATGTTTTCCATGTTTCATTATTGAAGAAATATGTACATGATTCTAATCATATGATTGACTGGTCTGTAATTCAGGTGGAGCCAGAGGGATAATTCCTTCTAGAACCTAAATGCATATTAGATAGAAAGGAAACCTCACTCAGGAACCAAACCATTTCACAGGTCAAGGTGCAATGGAAACACTTTGGCCTAGATGATGCTACGTGGGAAATGGAGGATGTCATGAGATATACATATCCATTTTTGTTTACTTTTGTATATAGATAGCACATTGATAGATAGAACATCGAGGACAATGTTCCTTTAAGGGGGAGGGATTGTAACACCCCTGTTTCCCCCAGTTTGTAAATATAACTATATTGACCAAGAGACTATGGAAAACTCGATATGTGTAAATGTTTGATTTGATGAAGCTTTGTATAAAGGGTCAATGAATGTAATTTATGTTATTAATAGAAAATGGATAAGTGTTGCAAGAATATTGAAATGAGGGTTTTCCAAGAGAGACCATGGATTCTATGAAAGAGACGGTGAAGGGGACCAAAAATGCTTTCATTAACCTCCACCAAACCAATACTTTGTTGGATTTAATTGCTCGGGATTAGAACAACCCTTTGACCCAGGAATGAATTACAGTCAGGTTGGTAGGTGGGAATACATCCTCAAGAGTTAATGAGGGGATGGGGTAGAGCGTGTTACACATCAAAATTGCTAAGTATCGCATTGTCCCTGTCAATCATGGATAAGTGTCGCATTGTCCCTATTAGTCGTCGATAGTGTCGCATCTTCCCTACAACTTTCGCAAGTGTCGCAAGTTGATTATTAGTGTTGCTAACAATGTTCAGGCATGATGCCGTGATAACGACGCTAAGAAGGCACTTATGACACCTCATCTGACTGACTTGAAGGTCAAGAACTGATCTACTGGAATCAAACAACTCTTGACACCTGAAAGAGACCCTGAAACAGTGGTTTGGAAGGGGAACACTCCTCTAATACAACTGGAGAAGCACTGGCACTCCTCTACCATGATTCAGAAGCGTTATAACACTCTTCAGCCCTTCTGGAGGAGCGCTTCTCACCTTAAGAGTGCTGGCACTTTCCCAAGGCACATCAGGAGTGCTATAACGCTCTGATACCCCTTTTGGGGGAGCGCTCCCTATTCTGGGTCAATTTGTTAGCCTATTGAGTCGAATGAGGAGGAGAACATTTGAGATTAGAAGGCAGTTGTGCTCGAATTCTTGGTTTCATCAAAAGATCCCTAATCCAAGGAGATGGTTCTTAACTGGTTCTAAACATAACTCAAGAGGTTAGGCCTTTCCCAACCTATATAAACAGGCTCTATGATGGTGGAGAGGGGGAAGAACTGAACATATGAAACTTATGATCTTGGAGGAAACTGACAGTCAGCCAAAGAGAAGTGATCAGTGAAGCTGCTGCTATCCAGGTTGTGGATCTCTCAGGCAAGGGTTGGACGAAGAGGACTTGACGAAGATGTCGCATTCGCATCTACGATTGTAAGTACTGCTGTCGTTATTCTCATTAATATGACACGCTTGGCCTGTTTCTTTCTAGTTCGTGTCTAATGTCACATGAACTTATCATTTAGTGATAGATCTGTTTTCAAGCTAATGTCAATAGAGTAGGAAGTGGTTGTATCTTGTTTTGTCCACAGACCTCAGCGAGGAGCAAAGGATTGGAGCGAAACTCAGAGCGTGCAGGGACAAACGTCGATTGAAAGGTACTTCTGTTATTCTCCCTTCTCATGCATTAGGCTTAGATAGATTTGAAAGGAAGTCAGTGTCCACGTTAAGCATTTTTCTGTCTAGGGTTAAGGTCAAGCCTTAGAGGTGATCTACCTGTTTGCAGGGAGATTTTCCTACAACAGAAACTGGCGACTCCACTGGGGAGATAGCCTCGAATCGAAACCTCTTGTTTTGGTTTTTTCTCCTCATTGACCTTGTTCTGCCCTTTGATTGTTTCAGACCTGGTTTTCCCCTTTTTGATTAGTTTCATGAGCTGATTGGCTCCTTGTCCCATCATACTCAACATCTTTGTCAAGTTGGAACTTCAATTTTTGAATTTTCTTGACATTTCTGGAACTTTTAGACCCTGGCGCCCCTGACTTAGTGTTATCATAGCGCCAACGCTTTTTGTAGCCTTACACAGAGCGCTATAATGCTCTTTTCCCTTGGCAACAGAGCGCTAGCCTCCTTTGGCCCAGAAAACTTCAAAACTTGCATTTTTTTGGATTTCTGCCTCTGTGTTCTTCTGCTGAGTGATTCAGTGAGTTGATTTGTCTTCCTTTTAGCTTTGACATCTAATATTTTTGAAGATAAGCACCTTGTTGATTGGATCTTGCAGCCTTCTTCACTATTTTTCATTAGGTTTTCCCTGTTGAGTGAAATCTAAGATTTATGCATTGTTCTTCTCTCCTCATCAGTTGAGTAAAAAACCTTGGTGAAGGTCATCAAAGGCCTATAGACCTCTTCATCTCGCTTTGAGTCAAGGTCCTTATCCTTCAATTTTTGCTTGTTGGGTGTAAAATTTTTTGTTTTCTCTTTGATTGTCTCTTTTTTTTCTCGCTTTTTCGTTTTGATTGATACGAAGGGTGTCTTGTTTGTGTTTCTCTTGCTTATGCTAGTTTGGTTTTCATTTCATACCAAGAAGATAATTAGCAAAGATAAGCATTGTGATTGTATTGACCAACATCCATACGCGAACAATAAAGATATCTTCATGATTGATTGAGCATATTAGAAGGCATTTGAAAGTTTGCATTACATTAGGATTTGATTGAGGAAAGCAATTGTTTGAGAGCATTCCGTAGTTGTGCTTGTTAGTGAAAGAACTCTCTCTCTCCCTTAGCTAGATGTTCATCGAAAGAAAATGATTGTTTATCATGTTTGATGCATTCTTTGGGTCTGAGTCATAAATTCCATTCGTTTCACTTCCATGCACCCCTTTGCGTAAAAGAACAGCCATTAAAATCAACGCAAATTAAAATTTATCTAGAACTTTTTCTTTGCTAGAATCCTCCACCAACAGTAGAATAGGTGTAGTACTTTGGATTAGGCTGTGAGCATAACTCTCCAAAGTTGTCAAAAAAAACATTAGTATCTTGAGTTAGGGAGAGTAAATCCAGTTATCGTATAAGTCTGCCTGGGATCCCCCTCTCACACAGGGGTTACGCACGAGGTTGCATTCAGGTAAGCTACGGGGATTGACCCTCCGTGGTTTAACTGTTTGTGGTCGTCGGATCGTATTATGGGGATCACTTTGAGGTAAATCCACAATTACTGCGTGGAAGCTTCTTAGTTGGTTTCGGGTTTGATACCCTGCCTGTACGTTCGGATCGAACTGTCGACTATTCCCGCCCAGGGGCTGACTGCGAATTGGTAACCTTAGTGGCCATAATCTTTAGGTTCTTACACAAGGTGACGGTGACAGGAAGTCTCACTGTACCTGGAACAGACATTGGTCAAACTCACTCGGGCTCCTTGGAGGGTAAATCCACAATTACTACGTGGAAGCTTGCACCAAGGCGTAAGTCCGTTAAGCAGGTCACCATTGTAACTGTTCCACCCTATCCCCACCCCTTCTGGACTTGATCACACGACATTGGATTTCATCACCAACTAGTACAGTCATAAAAAGAAGGTCATGTTTTCTTGGTTGTGATTCTTAGATTTTTTAGCGTGTGCTGTTTCTTTTCGCTAGTTGGCCATAGATTTCTTTCGTCCACTCTTTTCTTCCGCCAACATCGACCCTCCACGACGCTCGCGGAGGCTACAGGGACTTCCTCCAGAAAATATGGAAGGAGACATCCCTTTACCCCCTCATTCTATGGAACAACCTCCTCGACCGAGCGAGGTTCAAAGCACTACAACTCCTCAGGAAGAAGTTCCCATCCCTATAGAGAATTTTAGAATTGTCTCGGAATCCCCGGAAGCTTATCGCATTCCGGAGGGATATGAATGACAGATCCTCCACCTAAATTCCACTAGAGAATTTGTTGTCATACACCCTTCTAACGCTCCGGCTGGGTCTCCTCAAAACCCTCTACCAGATGACCCCTTTTGGACTGAAAACATTGTCTGGAGTCCACCACGCTTGGTGTGAGATATTTATGGAATGGGAGAAGGCGCTGACGTACCTTTCTCCTACACTGTACCCCCAAATCACTTCACCGGTACTACCACTTTTATAGCTACACCAATCGTTGCTCCGAGCACACCATCTGTTGGCCCAAATGTAACATCCGTTGGCCCGAGACCTACTATTCCCCTCCAGATGGCCCATTCGACATTGACCCCGCACATCCCGACCATCCCCGCCGGTAATGCGGTAGTTAATCAAACTCTGATTGGCACACCTATAACACCAAGACCGAATCTCCCTTTTGGATTTAGGGCACTGAACTCATCTGCCACTACCACTGCCCAAACCACTGCTCAAATCATATCGAGAAGTCCCATACCTATCCAACAATGCAGAGGGACTGTCCTTGGTGGTTCTAACCCAATCGGCAACATTGGTCAATCTTTTACATCTGGCCCTCACATCCCGGGAACTCTACCTCAAACTGGGGGGCATCCTCCCACCGGAGGACAAATCCCATTCGGAGGGCACCCTCATGCTGGGGGGCAACCTCAAGTCGGAGTCCACCATCACCCACAAGGACAAAATGTGTCTGTTGCACCCAATCCGTGGAACATCCCTTTTCAAGGAAATCCGCATGCCTCCACGGGACAAACCGTGCCTGCTGCATCTAACCCTTGGAGCGTTCCTTTCTTAGGAAACCCACACTCCTCGGCAGGACAAAACGTTCAGACTCCACAACAACCTCCTTATGGAAAAATGCCCAACCCAACCCATAACACTCAAAACCCATCCGGTTATCCTCCTCTCACGCATACTTATCAGAACACTTCAAATCCTATGTATCTTGGCCAAAACCAACCTCACATGAGAGGGCCCACGAGTTATAATTACCCTCATAACCCAGTATTGGGCCCCACTGGTGTTCCTCTGCCACACCATAATTACCCACAGGTTAACCGACAACTACCTTTTCTAGCCACCTTGGACCTTCCAGATTTGTCTCGGTTAACGAATGATCCCATTCATCATTCTTCGGGTTGGCCAGCTATTCCAGCAAAGCTCCCTTCTGATATCCCAAAATTCGACGGAAAATCCGGAGAAGACCCGAACAACCACGTGATGACCTTCCATTTATGGTGCTCATCCAACTCCCTCATGGACGATTCTATTCGTTTACGTCTTTTCCAACGGACACTTACGGGTTCCACAGCAAAATGGTACATTGAATTACCACGCGCATCTTTTTACGATTTCAACTCCCTCGCCATGTCCTTTCTCACACATTTCCACCTGCCCATCCGATACGAGATGGGTACTGAACTATTAAACTCTCTTCGTCAGACAACTTCCATACACATATCCGATCATATCCATGAATGGAGAAGACGACGAAGGCTAATCAAAGCGGTCATCCCTGACCAATTATTAGCGGAATGGTTCACGAAATCATTATTACCCCAGATCGCTCGTGATGTTGCCATGGGCGACGTGGTTACCGAGGAAGAGGCCATCGCCTGAGCTCAGTACTTAGACTTAGTCTATTCGCAATCCGATACTCTGTATGAGTTGATACCAAACGCTACCCATCCCAATAACGATCCATCCAAACCATCGGTTGCTTCACATGTGGATGGAGTTATTGGCTCCGTCAAAACTCAATCTACTACTCAGTCTACTGGCACAATCTAGCGGCCCGCTTCTACGACCGCTCCCAGTTCGACTGCACCCTCTTCTACCCCCACCCAAACTCAAGTCTCTGATGTGAATGTGGTCCAATCAAACCCTTCACAACAACCCGGGGGCAAGAAGAAAGAGAGAAACAAAACAAAGAAGAACAATAACAATGAACAACCCAAGACCCAACCACAAACCCCTGCTGCTGGAAAACAACCACAGTGAAAACTGAAATTCCCATGTCTCATTTGCGGTGACGATCACTACACTCGAGACTGCCCACATCGCGATGAAGTGGCTAAAATTTTTAAGGGAAATTCACAACCCGCTGTGCTCACTCATCCTTTTCCGCAACAAAAATCTTTGGTTGCACAAACCCCCATGCCGGGGGGTAGTTCCAACCAACCCCATGATGAAGCATCAACAAGCGCACACATTTACATGTTTAACGGGGTTAATCTCACCACTCATTCTGCGACGTACGACACACCAGTTAAACCCAATAAGCTGAAGACTGCTAACGGTTCTTCGCCAGATCCTTTACCCTCTGCTGTCAATCCTCCATCTATTAGCCCTCCATCCGGGCCACTTCAGATTGAGAAACCTTCTTTTGACTCCATCTTACGCCCTCCTAAGAGAACCATCCAAAAATCCACTTTCAATCCTAATTCACGAGCCGCCCAAAACTACAATATTGTAGAATATTTGGCCCAATCTCCGTGTGCCATGTCCGCATTGGAAGTGTTACAACACTGTCCTAACCAACGTAGGACTCTCTTAGCTGATATCAGCGCCTTCGATCCCAAGTCATCCAACTACATCACGTTTAATCTGGACGACCATCAACCACGACTCTCCCACCAGCTAGCTTTCCAAATCGATGTTATTGTACATAATCAACAAATCCATCGAACCATTTTGGATGAGGGAGCCTCCACCTGTGTCATGTCTCTATCCTATTGGAAAGGTTTGAAATCACCTTCCCTTAACAAATCCCCCACAATGTTACGCGCTTTTGATGGACGAGGTTTCCATCCTCATGGATTATTGCAATCCCTCACCATTCAATTGGGCGGAAAAACTGTTACCGTTGATGTTGAAGTGGTTGACGCTCCCCTCGATTACAACCTATTGCTCGGAAGAAGTTGGTTCTATGCTATGACTGTTGTTGCCTCGTCGGTGTTTCGATGTGTATAATTCCCTCATCGAGGAAAAATTGTCACCATCGATCAACTCGATTTCTGTACACCCGACGCCTGCATCCCTGCCACCAACAATATTCCCTTTTTGGGAGACCACCTAGTTACGTATGAAAGCATTGGTGTTGGCTTATTGAAAGATTCTAGCCTCATGGGTACCTTCCCTACACCACTTCCACCTACTACACCTCATATTTCCGCTGTCAATATGATCTCGACTTTGCCTTATCAGTCCTTGGAATCATCTGACCCTTGGATTGTGCCTAGTCCTTTGGAGTTCGATGGACTCAGTGACACCATGCCACTCAGCCCAGCCGAGGCCACATACGTAGCTATTCAATCCACCTCTCCCTCTTCGAACACTTCACATTCACTGGCACCCGACACTTACTCGGTGCCCTCGTGGTTGAATTCCTTATCATCTGTCGTTGATTACATTTCCCACATTTTTCCTTCGGACGAATCTATCGTGGAAATGCTTAGCATTGGCGATTTACCCTGGGATGACAACCACCATCGATCCTCTTTTCTTCCGGCTTTGGAAGAAATGCAAGACATACAATCTGTCTTCCCCCCTGATGTTACCGATGCTCCACAATCCCCTATCCTCACCCAAGATACTTTCTCTGAGGGGAACATGGGTAACATCTCTGCCACAATCACAATTGACATTTCAGTCAAAGAAGGTGTC
>ML782123.1:507565-523886 GCA_009831015.1 Picea engelmannii | reverse complement strand
CGAGCATGTGTTATCCTCCTCGAGCTCGTTAAATCAAAAAGAGGTACTCATCTATCTGGATGGGGGAAAAATTGAAAGGAGCAAGCCAAGCAGTCTCTTGAGAATACCATCTAGCAATTCTTAGAGTCGCCCTTGAACATGGCCTTTGTCACTTTCCACATATCATAATTCGTTGAACCTCTGCACTGAGCCAATCCTTTGAGTTTCCTTTCGATCCTTTGGGTCACCCGACGCAAGTCACAGTATCCATTGCACAGTTTGGTCCATGTCATGTTTTGTTGTTGTGCCTCAGTGTTCAAGGGAAGTATCCACCTCGAGAGTCATCCATCCCAAATATCTTGCCTCAAAACCTGTGTCAGTCCATGTCCGTTTGATCTACCAACTACATCTCTATGTCTGTTTCGTGTCGTTGATGGGGGATACATCAAGGCCCTCCCTCGACGAGTCTATTCCTGTCGACTTCAACACATTATCTGGGAACTAGACTTAGAAACTATTTAGTACTTTGGAACCTACATGCCTCAATGGCAGGCCTCCTCACAT
The DNA here is from genome assembly GCA_009831015.1 of Picea engelmannii. Taxonomy (NCBI): domain Eukaryota; kingdom Viridiplantae; phylum Streptophyta; class Pinopsida; order Pinales; family Pinaceae; genus Picea; species Picea engelmannii. The sequence continues at coordinate 523,343 of ML782123.1, read as the reverse complement.
TCGACAGTAGGTTTACATCATTGACCTCTGATCGAATGATTCCATGAATGTTCGACTTCATCTCATCTATTCACGTTCGGTGGAATGTACTAAGATACCTTGGGAATCATTGACATTAATGGTGATCTCCCTCGCACTTGTTAACGGTTTACCTCATTGACCGGTAATCAAGTGGTTTCTGCCGTGTTCGACGCCAAAACATCTATTCACATGGTCAGAATCGTATCGCATGGGGATTGGTAAGAATACCCTGGGTTGAGTAATTCACCTTGATATATGTTTCGCCCAGGTTGCGAAGGAGTTCTGGACAAATAACACATACATTGTTACATAGATCCACTTTGTATTGGTCGTGGCTATGATTTTGTCATCTCGTAGATCCACTGTGTATTCTTCGTGGCTACGATCAGTCTGAGTTATCACAGTATAGATCCACAATGTATCTTCAGTGGCTGTACCCTTTTTTACCAATACGATTATGGATCCGCAGTGTATTTTATGGCGGCCATATCTTGATCACCCGAGCATAGGTATGCCTGCCTTGGGTTTTGAAATATTTCATGATATTTGTTGGATGTTGATGTGCAACTTTCGTCAGGTTCTCTGAGTCCATACCCTTGCTTGAACGTCTGCAAAGTATTTTAGTCATCAGTTCGTATCTTCTGGCTTCATACTTTGGAGGGAATTCTGTTACACATAAAAATTGCTAAGTATCGCATTGTTCCTGTCAATCATGGATAAGTGTCGCATTGTCCCTATCAGTCGTCGATAGTGTCACATCTTCCCTACAACTTTCGCAAGTGTCGCAAGTTGATTATTAGTGTTGCTAACAATGTTCAGGCATGATGCCGTGATAACGATGCTAAGAAGGCACTTATGACACCTCATATGACTAACTTGAAGGTCAATAACTGATCTACTGGAATCAAACAACTCTTGACACCTGAAAGAGACCCTGAAAGAGTGTTTTGGAAGGGGAACTCTCCTCTAATACAGCTGGAGAAGCGCTGGCGCTCCTCTACCATGATTCAAAAGCATTATAATGCTCTTCAGCCCTTCTGGAGGAGTGCTGCTCACCTTAAGAGCGTTGGCACTTTCCCAAGGCACATCAGGAGTGCTATAACGCTCTGATACCCCTTTTGGGGGAGCGCTCCCTATTCTGGGTCAATTTGTTAGCCCGTTGAGTCGAATGAGGAGGAGAACATTCGAGATTAGAAGGCAGTTGTGCTCGAATTATTTGTTTCATCAAAAGATCCCTAATCCAAGGAGATGGTTCTTAACTGGTTCTAAACATAACTCAAGAGGTTAGGCCTTTCCCAACCTATATAAACAGGCTCTATGATGGTGGAGAGGGGGAATAACTGAACATATGAAACTTATGATCTTGGAGGAAACTGACAGTCAGCCAAAGAGAAGTGATCAGTGAAGCTGCTGCTATCCAGTTTGTGGATCTCTCAGGCAAGGGTTGGACGAAGAGGACTTGACAAATCTATCGCATTCGCATCTACGATTGTAAGTACTGCTGTCGTTATTCTCATTAATATGACATGCTTGGCCTGTTTGTTTCTAGTTTGTGTCTGATGTCACATGAACTTATCATTTAGTGATAGATCTGTTTTCAAGATAATGTCAATAGAGTAGGAAGTGGTTGTATCTTGTTTTGTCCACAGACCTCAGCGAGGAGCAAAGGATTGGAGCGCAACTCGGAGCGTGCAGGGACAAACGTCGATTGAAAGGTACTTTTGTTATTCTCCCTTCTCATGTATTAGGCTTAGATAGATTTGAAAGGAAGTCAGTGTCCACGTTAAGAATTTTTCTGTCTAGGGTTAAGGTCAAGCCTTAGAGGTGATATACCTGTCCGCAGCGAGATTTTCCTACAACAGAGCGCCCATTTGTAAGGTTTTTCGACCTGATGATGGATTGTGAATTCAAGACACACGTAATATTGTTGAGGAAGGCAAGAAAGGAAGGCGCGGTGGGTAGAGAAAGGCCTGTGAAGAGAAGCAGAGTAGAGGGACTAAGCTCTCAGGTTCGATAAAGAACTGAGGAATGAACATGTTTTGATCACAGGATGTGGCTAGCAGGGTTATGATACAAGATGATAAATGAGGGTACTGAGTGATGGAGGAAGTACCCAGGTAGGACTCCTTTCTTGGTACAGAGAAACCCATTGCCAAGATCCTGTGGGAGGAGGAGAGTAACCTCCATCCCTGACAATTGCTAAGACAAAAGACAAAATTCTCGATTAGAGAATTGTTGTCTAGTGCGGGGATGGCCAATGGTAAATCCATTAGGAGTAATTGAGCCTATGGTTGGGTATAAATAGGCACCCCTTTTAGTAATCACATCACATCTTTTGGTTCTGATAAGTGTTTTCATACTTTCTACATTGAAATGGAATAATGGATGAATGCATGTATTTATATATCTGAAAATGATTTATGTATTGAATGGTCAAGCTATGTGTATGCATTTGTCTTCTCGGGAACTTGTACTTCTGATTGATCTTCTATATGTCCAACTTAATCGTTGAGGTGTCTTGTGACATAAACCTGTAGGACGACATAGATAAAAAGTGTTGTGTCAATATGGCCTTGTCTGTCTGAAGAGGATATCTCCTTTAGAATCCTTGTTGTGAGACCGAGATATCATGCCCAAGTCCTTAACGCTTTCACGATGAAGCTCAGGAATGATAGCGAGATTTAAGTCTCGAAAGGGAAGTTCCTTTCATTTGGAAGACGAGTGGACAAGATCCATTCGGGAGGACCCATATGACCAACACCTAGGAACCTTAGGCTAAGCCTAAGGGAGATAAATAATTATGGCTTTGAAGCTCTGGAAGTATGAGAATTTAGAGTATTATCAACTCTCATAGTCATGAATTGGCAGAAGGTAACCGAGAGTTATGGTTATCGGTAGGGTTGACTGGAATTGGGAGGTTTCCCTAGTGGTTAGATGAACCTATCTTACCGACTAAACTAGGATCCAATTGCCCATCACAAAGTAGCGAGAGCCACCGATCGAGAATGTTCAAGGGTTCCCTCAGCCGTTAGATCTACACCGAGGAAACCTCAGTGGAGTATCACTTCCGGAGAATGAAGATTCCATAGAATCAAAATCCTTGAACGCCAAAGTTACGAAGTGAAGGAGATTCATAGATATATGGATCTATGTGGCCAGATCTAGATCATGAGATCCAAGGAATGTTATAAGGATGTCAGTCCAGAGTGATGTGGAATAGTGATGTCACCGAGGGTGACATAGACCCCAATTTGACATACCATGTATCACCCAGATTCGTGTGTATCACATACCCTATATACCCATTGGAACATGACATGTGTCACCCTGACCCCTCTTACATGTCAGTTCTTGGTACGTGACCACCTAGCCAAAGTGGTTGTTGAAGTGGATGGAACTCCAAGAGTATGGGACTTCTGGACTCTGGAGGATTTGGGGTGTAGAATTATAGAGAGACCCAAAAGTCTAGAAGGTTGGAACCACATGGCAAGCTTATGAAACTTCAAAATTTCAAGACTCCAGGTGGTATCGTGCATAGATAGAAAAGAGGCGTTCAACGTCGAAGTACCGAATTTCCTGCTAGCCTGCGTGTTAGATTAAGAGTGAGCCCAGTTGTGGGATTAGACGGTGGATGGACTTCCATCGTGGATGAATGAACTTAGAGATAGTACGTGTGAGGTGGATCCACATGGGAATCACATGGCCTTTGACCAATAAACACAAGAATAACTTGGGAAGGGCATATCTTCCAGTCCGTAGCTCAGATTTGAGCATGGAGACATTGGTTGGATAGTGAAGGATGATAAGGACGTGATAGAAATATAGGAATTAGGATTTGAGATAGTTAAGGAAAACAAAATTATGATTCCCCACCCCTTAAAAGATCATTTAGGGGTTGGGTGTGTTACAATCATGCTGCTAGAGGAGCTTCAACATTGCACTGCCAACACATGGTGCATCTCAAGGGAGGTTGCATAGAAAATCAAAGGGATTGAGAAGTTCAAGGAATCCCGACACCATACATGGATCCAAGTTGCAGTGGATCCCAAGTGAGCATGGTTGAAGATATAGTACTACATGAACAAGGAGGAGGTGGAGTGGCTTATCAAAGATTTCCCTATGTAGTGGCAACAAACAATAACAAAATCCACCACCAGGATAGGTACGATGCAACATTATAATACTAAAGACACAATTGAGGCATGCTCATCAGCATGAACATGGAGTCTGAGTGGAAATACTTAGACAACAACAACATGGACAGTGACAACTGGGAGCATAATCTTGAAAAAACCATGGGGAATGCCCACAACAATGCGAACATGAATCCAACCATAGGCTAAGATGAAAAAGGCAACATAGGGATAGGAGGAAACATGCCCAGGCACAACCAGTGGGGCACAACCCTCACAGTCCTCAAAAGATACTGGGCAAGGAACATATGCACATGGTAAAAAGAAATATGACATAGAGGACCCAAACATCACCCTCACTTTGGATGATGCAAAGATCATCGTGGACAAGGTCCAAGACAAGAGTGAGGAAGTGGTAAAAACAATGGAGGCACATAGAGAGAAGATCATGGACAAGTTGATAGAAGTCCATGTGAATATACAATAGCTACAGGGCCATGCATAATATCATGCTACTGCATAACAGTAGAAGGTAGTATCGAGGCCACTAGCATAGAAGCAACATGAAGTGACAGTACAATTTTTCTCCTAGAGAAGCGACACATTTACCGTCACAGGTGAAATGATCAAGCAGGCTCCTGAAACAAAGAAAACACCACTACAGAAGGTCAAAGATATGGACATAATACTAGTGTAGATACCCATTAAGGATCTCTATAGGCTACAAGCAAGTGTCATGAAGGAAGAGCAATTGAGGGTTTGCACAGATGCCACCAACCTAGAGGTGAGCAAAGGAGTCATGAAAATTATCCAAATAACATGTGACTAGCTGATTGTGGAGAAAGAAGAACAAAAAGATTGCGTGGACAGGCTTGAGTAGGGAGTGACTGTAGCCTATGATAGAATCCCAAACAACATGCAAATAGTAGATCCCAACAAAACGTAGAAGATTTATCACATTATGAAAACAATTGATCAATACCGACAGGAAATTGATCTTATCCTCTTTCTACTTCTCAGGCTGATCCAGGTTAAGATCTAAACAAGCTTCCAACAAATCCTTCTAAAACTTTCAGCCCTCCTGGTACACCAGAAGGAAACAAAACACACAGATTGTACTACACAGTCTCACCCAAGATAGTTCTATGGGTGGCTGCAATGCTCAGGTGCTTGTAGCCTGGGATTAAGTGGGGATCTGGGATTAGACTTTGTGATATTCATTTATTTACTATCTCATCCATATAAATTTAATATACTATGGTTCTTTATTCATGCATGTAAATAAACAGATCTAACTACTTCATTAAGACATTTATCTACGAGTTTACCATTGAGAGAAAAGACATAAACAATAAACACGTCACATAATAGATGATCTACCATGGTTCACTCCCTCTTGGGTTACGTCCACAAAGATTTGTCTCTTAAGATTGTTTATTATGTTTATGAAATATATCGCGTCACGTGAACTACAATGTCTGATATTACTATCTCAAAAGGCTTCTTGATCCCTGTAAGGATGACTAGATCACACCAGGATCCTCAGCCTATGATCTAACCCTCATGAACAAATTTCTCTACTCTCCTCTAGCTCAACAATTATGAAAGGTTACAATTCTTACAATCTCTGGTATAGCTACACAAAAACAGTCTTCCTTTTCATGCTAACCTTTAAACTCTCTACCTAGACTTCCAAGGTACTTACTTATACATATCCTTGGCTTATCGACCATCACAATATCTTAAAAACCCTAACCCTAATGAAGTTAGGTTTCCTTGCATGCGCACCTTGCATGCTTTCCTCGCACGTGCTTCTTTTCCTTCCAGTTGTCTTTCTCCCAATTCATGCTTTTCTCTTAGAAAATATCATTTTCCCCAAAATGGGCATGCTCCCAACAAGCCCTCAACAATGACATGTGGCTCATCCCAAGCCACCTAGGCTTTGTGCGTGTCCTCGACAACCTCTACTAGACTATGGAACTTATCTGCAAGCTCCCTTCCTCGTGTTTGGACCTGCAGGGCCTTTTCTATGAGAACTTATACTACTTGCATTGTGATCTCCTCCTGTATCATTGATTCTCCCTCTATCTGTTCTTTCTCCATATTACCTTTTTCCTCCTCCATTTGGGTGATCAATTGCACTGCTTGGTCATGAAGAGGTTCCATCTGTGCATGTCTTTCTTGTTTCTACGCTTGAACTACTATTAGTTCTACTTGCAGCTTCTTCATGTCTTGTGTCCCCTTGAGACGCTCGGTGATACTCATTGTTTTCTTCCTCTGCTTGAGGTCCTGGATGGAAATGCTTATCTTTCCTTCTTCCTGGCCCCATTGTTGGACATGTTCGACTTCCTCTAGTGTTTTCCATAGCTACATTGCCTTATCAAACAAGTCCACAACTGCATTGACTTGTCTATCCATTTCAGCCACGTGTCATATAGCTTCTTTCCTCCTTTGTTCTTTCACCTCTGAGGGAGTTGTAGGAATGAGTTTCTCCTTGAGGTTTTCAATATTCTGTCGGTATTGATCAATTTTTTGCACAATGTGATCAATATTCTGTGCTATTTTGGTCTATGCTATTTGCATGTTGTTTGGGATTCTGTCATAGGCTGTAGTCACTCCCTGCTCGAGCTTGTCATCGCGATCTTTCATTTCTTCTTTCTCCATAGTCAGTTGATCACATGTTATTTGGAGTATTTATGTGACTCCTATACTCACCTCTAGGATGGTGGCATATGTGCAGGCCCTCAACTGCACTTCCGTCATGGCACTCACTTGTAGCCCGTAGAGAGCCATCGTGGGTATCTATGATAGTATTATGTCTAGATATTCAACCTCCTCGAGTGTTGTCTGTGTTTTTTTAGGAGCTCTCCTGATCATTTCACGTGTGATGGTAAATGTGTTGCTTCTCTGGACGATAAATTATACCATCTCTTCATGTTTCTTCTACACTGGTGGGCTCGGTAATCCCTTCTACTATTGTGTGGTAGCTTGAGATTCTACATGGCCTTGTAGCTACTGTATATTCACATGGACTTATATCAACTTAGACATGATATGCTCTCTATGTGCCTCCGCTATTTTGACCACTTCCTCACTCCTGTCTTGAACCTTGTCCATGACGATCTCTGTATCATCACAATTGATGGTGATTTCTGGGTACTTTGTGTCATATTTGTTTTTACACCGCGTATTTGTTCCTTGTGCGGTCTCCTTTGCAGACCGTGAGTGCTATGACACACTACGCTTTCCTAGGCCTCTTTCATATTGACCTTGTGTTGGCTTCTTCATCTAAGCCTGTTTTAGAAAAATAAGACCGTGGAGTAATAAAATAAAACAAATGTGGAAACAAAACATAGAAGATACATAATACAATAGAGACATAGATTTACGTGGTTCACTCAGTGTGGGCTACGTCCACCAGAGAAATTTCTGGGTCCTTCCTTTATTATTATCCATCATATGAAGGAATACAACCTACAACAAACCCGCTATAACTTCCTCTTCTTTCTCTCACAGTCTCCTATCTCATAATACAATATTCGCCATCAACCATAGCCGCAATACATTTCCCTCATAAAAGAGGGTTGCCTTCTAGGAAAAAAAAACCTAACATAATATCTATCGTTAGATCTACGACCTTATAATGAACGGTCGATATTTACAATGAAATTACAATATACATTTACAAGGAAATTTTTCCTTCGGGGGCTTCGCCCCCGAACCCTCACTGGGGGCTCGCTTGCCCCCAGCCGGGGGGATAGCCCCCAGACCCTATAGAGGGGGTACCCCCCCTTTGCACTCCCCCAAGTGGAAGAGTGTACATACTTCTGGGGTGTAAATACTTCATGGGGTATAAACACGACTGAAAGTAAAATACCTCTGAATCAGGAAGATAATCAGGCTCCACAACCAACAATCTCCCACTTGGAGACTGATCTCAACAACTCAACCGTTATTGTATATGATGGACTCTGAACCTTCTTGGACCTGGAAAATTTCTCATCTTCATATTCATACTTGAAGACCAACTGAAACTGAGCAGGAACTCAGTTTCTCCCTGGTTACTCCCATTTTTAACATGTCTACAGGATTTTGGCTAGTGTGTATCTTTTCCAACTTCAAGTGTCCATCTTCAAAGGCAAATCGTATGAAGTGGTACCTCAACTATATATTATTAGTCTTCGAATGGAATGCTGAGTTCTTTGCAAGATGAATGGCACTCTCACTGTCATAGTACAACTTGCTATTCTCTTGCTTCTTTCCTAATTCCTCCATAAACCTCTATAACCAAATCATCTCTTTACTAGCCTCTATAGCAGCAACATACTCTGCCTCTATTGTTGAAAGTGCAACAACCTTTTTCATTTTTTAAATCCAACTTATTGTTTTTCTACCTATAGTAAACACATACCCTGTGATACTCCTCCTATCTTTATCACCTGACATATCTGAATCAACATATCCTTGTATAACAATTTATGAACCTCCAAAACATAATACATGATTAGCAGTACCTCTCGTTAGCACTCTGTAATTTTCCCAAGGCTGTGGGGGTAGTCACAGAGGAAACATCAAAACCTCTTCGAATCTTGGATCTATCCCTCCAAGACTCGGAGAGGGATCTCTCTGCCTGATATAAATTTGTTTGAAGAGGATATTAGGCTAGCTATGTAGAATAGGATAAGTTTATGAGTTGGATAGGTGCAAAGAAAAGGAACCATGGGCAATGGAGTCACAATCTGAGATATAATAAAAAAAAAATACTACAGATAACCTTACAGGGAAAGGTATGCAAATCATTGGATTCCTCATACGCTTGGGGTATGGAAGAGGGGGAAAAATGTTGAGAGGTCAAATTAAAGACAGAGCAGTAAAGAATTCTGCGTTTAACTTTTAGTGGAAAACATTGACATTGCTTTAAACTGGGAACAAGGTGTTTTTACACAAATCCTGATCTTAAATCTCTTTGAAACAATGGAGAAGGAAAACATATATGATAAAAGAGGAAAACAAAATCACAATGAGAAAAACTTCACCAATGAATTTGACACAAGAATCATGTAACTACTACGACTGTATTATTGAATTGATGAAAAATACAAGAGGCTCTGTGAGCTGTTTACAAAAACTAAATCATGGTATCTTCTCCTCATTTTTGCACATTTGATTCCATACCATATATAAACAAGACTCTCCTAAATTTCCTGAGGTCGAATTCAACCACCTCGGCCAAAAATAGCAAGAAATCCCCAAAAATCTGGAACTGTCTGCCATGAAAGACAGGCCTAATTTCTGTAAAATAGGGGCCTGAACATACATCTATTTCTCTTCAACGCTGACACCTGGGAAAAAATTGAAGGAATTTATTTTATATAGGAATTTTATGGAAAAAAAACTCCTTCGGTTTCTCCAAAATCTCCTCCTTCTCACCGTAACAACTCCCACAAAATCAGGACTCTAACAGAAGAATGAAAAACTAAAAAAATGGGCCTTGAAGATGGATTCTATTCTCCCTTATCATGGAACTTGTGAAAAACATGAGAGATTTATTTGTTCTTCAGCTCATTCTAATAAAAAACCTCTCTCTTATTTTGAAAATCCGTCTTCATTTGCCCAGAATCGCCTCTGGAAAAAGGCATGCTGAACAAGCAAAAAAAGGGTGAAATTTGGGAAAAGCGTTTTTTTTCTTTTCGGGAAGGTGGTATTCCGGATCCCCCCTGAGGTGGTAAGAGGTTTTAGGGGGGGGGGTCTTCTGGCATGTGGATCCAACAGGTTTCTGAGGGATGGTTTCATAAAACAACCATTTCAGACCCCCTCCCCCCCACCCCTCTCGTTAAACTTTGGATGGAGAGGGGGGTCCGGAAAATGTTATACCCATAGATTTGAGTTTAGGTGGGACGTGATGTTTTAGGATATGTTGTTTTATTTTTTTATTTGGTTTACATTTTTTTTTATTGTTATATATGTATTTTTGTTTTATATTAAGTTTCGTTTATGTTTTTTATTTAAATGTTTTATATTGTTTTTTATTATTTTGTGTTATTATATTTTATGTTTTTTGTTTTTGTTTATTAGTTTTTATTTTTATATGTTTTATTTAAATTATTAATTTGTTTTATTTAATCTAAAAAACTAACCTAGTTACTAAACTAACTTAATTATTAATTAATTAATTAATTAATAGTTATTCTAACTATTATTTTATTTTAAATTATCCTATACTAAATTTTATTACTAGCATTATTAACCTATTATTTTTATCCTAAGTTTTTTTATTAGGGATGAGTGGCGGGCAAGTCGTACTCAATGGGACAATAGGGAGTGGGGGTGCAAAGGTGGATGAAGGCTGTAGTAGAGTGATGGAGGGTCGAGCAAAAAGGATGGAGGGGAAAAAAGGAATCAACTCAGCCATATTTCATCATCACAGAAGAAACGCTAAATCATCAACTGAAGAGTCAGGTTACCTATGATTATAGGACCCCAACATAGACTCCACCTGAGGATGGAAGCTCTCTCAGGAGGTGTCAAGAACCACTGAATGTTGGACATGCAGACCGGTGCTTTATCCTTTGGGCCATGGAGTCATTTCAGCCACAATCTTCGACTGGCTTAGATTTGACTGAATGGTGAACTAGATACTATCACATGCAAACTCTGCTGGAAATCATACAATACTGAAAATATTCTCAAATGACTGAGCTTATTCAAAACTGCTACCTACCCTACACTACTGACAATTTCATCATTCTAAATGATACAATAATGCCAATGCATACAGTCAAGCAACTTATCTACTAGCTCTACTCTTTCAATGTTTTTAATCAATATCAGAAATAGAACTTCCACGAGCAACACATACTGATTTCCAATATGATCCTTACAACACAAAGTCCTGGGTTTGTGGACAATTCCAAATACTTTGGGAACCAATGGGTATTCTGAAAAGAAAAATTCCTCCATATAGGCAGCTACAGGATCATGATAAATGTGACCTATTTCCTGATGTTCAAAATCAACCAATTCAACCTCATGATCTGGTACTATATTTATGCTGTCTAGATCCTCATTTTTTTTTTGATATGGCTCCAAATGTTCTGATGGGATTTGTAATGTGACTTCTGATGAAAAAGACAATGAAGTTGACTGCCTGATCATGTCAATATCATAACAACGTTTTATCCCATAGCTGGATGATGGAAAAAGAATTTGACAACACAAGTCATCCAACACATCTGATATTGGATCCTGTAGAAAATGAAATGACTGTTGTATTGGTTCCACTGCAACTTCTTGATTTTTTGTGTGTTTATCCTTTATCATATACTCAAGATTCTTTTTCAAAAACTAAAATGAATTAAAGCTTAATGGTACAGATTTATTTTTGATTAACTCATAATTTGCCTCAGGCTCTAATCTTTCATCAGAAATTTGAAAACCAATGTAGGTCAAGGGTTGCGATTCTGGGTTTAGAATAACCTCCACATCAGCACTAGCATCTTTACCTAGTTGATCAGAACATTCTCCCTCTCTACTATTGACAACTTGCTTACAATTTCCTCTCAAAAATTGAAAAGAAGAGAAACATAAGGGCAAAGATTTTTCCCTTACTCTGAAATTTTCTGCCTCTTCCTCATCGCTCTCATGACTGTTGTGCAAGGGATTGTCATATCTGAGTTTTAACTGATCTTCTTCCTACTGAAAACATGGTATTGGTTGCTTTGAACAGTCAACATCTATTTCAGCCTCATGATCATCATCATACTGATCACACTTGGGTAGATTATGCCAGTAAGAAAAGTCATCAAACATGCACATCATATCAGCTAGATGTTCCTTTGTAAGTTGATATGGAAGTTCATCTTTGACTGTGTTGTGAATTGAATACATGAAAGAATCATTATCCAAACCATGGTACCAAGGATGAGCAGCAAAATGTTTGGGAACAATGACCTTTTCTTTCTCTGAAATTAATGGAACATGATGTCTTTGGACAACAAGCTCATCTTTCCTATTGATCTTTTGCATCATCTCTTCCATGGCACTGGCAAAAATGTCTAGTTTATCTTTTGATGACTTCATCTGCTCCTTTTCTTTGTTCTTTACCTTTGACCTTTTGATCAGCAAGTTGGCCTCCACATCAACTGCAATGTTCTGCATTTCTTCAAGGCTTGCAATGTTCCTTTCTCTTAATTAGAATGTCATCTCAGGATCAAAGGCATCTGGGAAATGCAAGTGAGATGATCTTGGGGGTGGCCATATATCAATAGGAATTGCATGATATACCTTATTGAACCTTGCTGAAAACTGTTGTACTGTTTCCCTTGGCTGTCTTTTCAAATGGTCATATTCTTCTAGGATGAGAAAGACATTTCTTATGATCACCCACCGATCTAGGAAAGCTTGCACAAAATGATGGAAATTATTAATGCCTGCAGCTGGGATATTTTAAAACTAGTTCTTAAATTTACCTTGCAAACACGGAAAACATCCTTATATATAAATCGTCAGCTTCAACCTCATAAAGGTCAAGGAAATCTTCAAACCTTTGGATGTGTTTTTCAGCAGTAATCTTGGCATTCTCTCCATCAAACCTGGGCAGATTATTGGTGTAATTTTCAGGGAGGTCATGGAGGATTGGAGGAAAATATAGGGGTTTGTATCTATCTTGGATTTTTGTAGGTACAGGAGGTGAACAAAGAGGCTTACAACCATCCGAAGCTTTAGCAAGAGTAGGAGATAAAGCAAGAGGCTTATGTCTCACTAGGACTTTTATAGGTGCATCTGGGATGTGCATAGGTGTATGAGTATGTACATAATATACAATTGGGGATATGATCTCTTGAGGCTCATTAGTTTGCAGATGATCAATGTAATCTTCAGCAATATACTTTTGATCAGGCTTAGAATAAGACAAAAAATAATTTCAGATAAAACCAAAGATGTCTTGAATGCAATTTGAGCTTGAGTACCTGGTCTTTCTAGGTTGCTTGGCCATGCTTTAGGTTATTCCTCTAGTGGATTATTTGAGTTGGCACTGTCTGGAGCTGATTGGAGTCGCCAGGTGAATGATCTCAGCCTTCTTGTGTCTGGTCACTGTACACCATCAGTGATCAGATCTGGAGCTTTGAAGTGTACTATTGGGGAAAGGTCCCTAGTATGGTTGCCATTCTGTTAACACTCTATAATTTGCCCAAGGTTGTGGGGGAAGTCACAGAGGAAACATCAAAACCACTTCGAGTCTTGTATCTAGCCCTCCAAGACTCAGAGAGGGATCTCTCTGCCTGATATAACTTTGTTGGAAGAGGATATTAGGCTAGCTATGCAGAATAGGATAAGTTTCCGAGTTAGATAGGTGTAGAGAAAAGGAACCATGGGAAATGGAGTCGCAATCTGAGATTTAATAAAAAACAAATCCTACAGACATCCTTACAGGGAAAGGTAGGAAAATCACTGGATTCTTCGTAATCTTGGGGTATGGCAGAGGGGGAAAAATGTTGAGAGGTCAAATTAAAGACAGAGCAGTAAATAATTCTGCATTTAACTTTTAGTGGAAAACATTGGCATTGATTTAAACTGGGAACATGGTGTTTTTACACAAATCCTGATCTTAAATCTCTTTGAAACAATAGAGAATACAAACATATATGATAAAAGATGAAAACAAAATCACAATGAGAAAAAACTTCACCAATGAATTTGACACAAGAATCCTGTAACTACTGTGACTGTATTATTGAATTGATGAAAAATACAGGAGGCTCTGTGAGCTATTTACAAAAACTAAATCATGGTATCTTCTCCTCCTTTTTGCACATTTTATTCCATACCATATATAAACAAGACTCTCCTCAATCTCTTGAGGTCTAATTCAACCACCTCGGCCAAAAATAGCAAGAAATCCCCAAAAATCTGGAACTGTCCACCATGAAAGACATGCCTAATTTCTACATAAAAGGGGCCTGAATAGACATCTGTTTCTCTTCAAAACTGACACCTGGGAAAAAACTAAAGGAAATTATTATATATGGTCATGTTCTAGAAAAAAACCTCCTTCGGTTTCACCAAATTCGCCTCCAGCGCACCGTCATAGCTCCCGCAAAATCAGGACTGTTACAAAAGAATGAAAAACTGAAAAAATGGGCCTTGAAGATGGCTTCTATTATCCATGCTCGTGGTACTTGTGAAAAAAATGAGAGAGGTTTTTGTTTTTCAGCCTGTGCTAAGAAAACACCTCTCTCAGATTTTGAAAATCTGTCTTCATTTTCCTAGAATCGCCTCTGAAAAAAGACATGTTGAACAGGCAAAAAAAGGGTGAAATTTGGGAAAAACGATTTTTTTTTCGGGAAGGCGGTATTCCGGACCCCCCTAAGGTGGTAAACGGTTTTTTTTTGGGGGGGGGCGGTCCGCTAGCATGTGGAAATGATAGGTTTCCAAGGGATGGTTTCATAAAACCACCATTCCGGACCCCCCCCTCTTGTTAAACTTCGGATGGAGAGGGGGGGTTTGGAAAATTTTATACCTGTTGATTTGAGTTTATGTGGGACGTGATGTTTTAGGATATGTTGTTTTATTTTGTTATTTGGTTTACGTTTTTTTTTATTGTTTTATATGTATTTTTGTTTTATATTAAGCTTCATTTATGTTTTTTATTTAAATGTTTTATACTGTTTTTTATTGTTTAGTGTTATTATATTTTATGTTTTTTGTTTTTTTTTTAGTATATTTTATTTATTATGTGTGTTTTATTTTAGTTTTTATTTGTGTTTTCATTTAATTTGTTTATTTTTAATGTAGGTTTTGTTTATTAGTTTTTATTTTTATATGTTTTATTTAGTTTATTAATTTGTTTTATTTAATCTAAAAAACTAACCTAGTTACTAAACTAACTTAATTATTAATTAATTAATAGTTAGTCTAACTATTATTTTATTTTAAATTATCCTATACTAAATTTGATTACTAGCATTATTAACCTATTATTTTTATCATAAGTTTGTTTATTAGGGAGGAGTGGCGGGTGAGGCATACTCAACGAGACAAAAGGGCATAGGGAGTGGGGGCACAGAGGTGGATGAAGGGTGTAGCAGGGTGATGGAGGGTCAGGGAAAAAGGATGGAGGGGAAAAATGGAATCAACCAAGCCATATTTTGTCATCACGGAAGAAACGCTAAATTATCAGCTGAAGAGTCAAGTTACCTATGATTATAGGACCTCAACACCTCTCAAGTATCTGAGAATACACTTTACTTCCTCCCAATGTTCTTTACCTAGATTGTTCATATATCTTCTCACAACTCCCATTGCATGTGAAATATCTGGTCTTGTGCAAACCATTGCATACATCAAGCTACCAACTACTGATGAATATGGGACCCTGGACATGTATTTTATCTCCTCTTGTGTCTTGGGAGACATTTCCTTAGTTTATTTGAAATGGCTGGCCAAAGGTGTACTAACTGGTTTTGAATTCTGCATTCTAAACCTCTCCATTACCTTCTCTGTGTACTCACCCTGAGACAATGTCAGTTTGTGATTTTTCCTGTCTCTTGTTATTCTCATACCAAGGATTTTCTTTGCAGCACCCAAATCCTTCATCGCAAATGAATTGGCTAATTTCTTCTTGA
>ML782123.1:401923-507515 GCA_009831015.1 Picea engelmannii | reverse complement strand
GTCAGTTTGTGATTTTTCCTGTCTCTTGTTATTCTCATACCAAGGATTTTCTTTGCAGCACCCAAATCCTTCATCGCAAATGAATTGGCTAATTTCTTCTTGAGCACATTTATATCCTGCATATTAGACCATGCAACAAGCATTTCATCTACATACAATAGCAAGATAATAAAGATTCCATTTTCTAGCTTTTTAAAATAAACACAGTGATCAGAACGACGTCTACTATAACCCTGTTCTGTCATAAACCTGTCAAACTTCAGATACCACTTCCTTGGAGCTTTCTTTAGGACATATAAGCTCTTATTCAACCTGTATACCAAATTCTCCTTCCCTTTGACCTCATACCCCTGTGGCTACTGCATATAAATCTCTTCCTCCAAATCCCCATGGAGAAAAGTTGTTTTTACATCTAACTGCTCAAGATGAAAATCTTCTACTACCACAAGACTTAAAATAGTTCTAATTAAAGTCATTTTAACAACATGAGAAAATATTTCATCAAAATATATACCTTTCTTTTGTGCAAACCCCTTTACAACAACTCTAGCCTTGTACTGCTTTTCTCCTCCATCTTCTTCCTTCGACTTGTAAACCCATTTATTCTGCAATGCTCTTTTTCCTGTAGGAAACTGAACCAAGTCTCAAGTATGGTTATTTACCAAGGAATCTATTTCCTCTTTCATGCCTTTCTCCCACTTCCTTTTGGTGTCTACCTGCATTGCCTCTTCATAACATTTTGGTTCACCAGAATCAGTCAACAATAAATAATACAATGAAGGAGAGTATTTTTCAGGGGGTGTACTTAACCTGATAGATTTTCTAACAACACTTGTAGGTGTTTGAGGTACCTGTTGCTTCTGTTGTTGTACATTTTGATTTTCTGGTTCCTTTGGAGTTTCTTTTTCAATGATCTCATCAAGCACTACGTATTCTTGTTTTTCTTTTTCTTGTTTCTTTCCCTGCAACTGATCTTTGTACATGACCTTCTCATTTAATATGACATCTCTACTCCTAATGATTTTGTTATTTTCATAATCCCATAAGAGATAACCAAAATCATTAACACCATATCCAATAAAGGTACACTTCTTGGATTTTGCCTCAAGCTTTGTTCTATTTTCTTTATTAATATGGACAAATGCTTAACTAAAAGTTTTCAAAAAAGAATAGTTTACCTTTTTTCCTGTCCATTCCTCCTCTATAATTCTACCATCCAAATATATTGAAGGTCCTCTGTTTATTAAATGAACAATAGTATCTACAACATCTGCCAAAAACTGTAAGGGAAAACCAACATGCAATCTCATACTCCTTGCACGCTCCATGATTGTCCTGTTCATCATTTCTGACACACGATTTTCTTGTGGTGTTCTTGGAACTGTCTTCTCTCTACGAATCCCATGATATGAATAGTAATCATCAAAATCCTTACTGCAATGTTCACCTCCATTATCTGATCTGAGACACTTCAACTTTTTTCCTGTCTCATTCTCAACCAAATCTTTCCATTTCTTAAAAGTATCAAAAACATCAGATTTTTGTCGAATGCAATAAACCCAAGTTTTTCTAGTTGCATCATCAACAAAAGTAATATAATAATGAGAGCCACCAAGAGATGATACCTAATATGGTACCCATACATCTGTATGCACAAGCTCTAACATTTCACTCTTCTTTTCTTTTTCGACTCTGAGAAATCTAACTCTCTTCTATTTTCCATAAACACAATGCTCATAGAAGTCCAAATCAATTTGTTTAAGATCTATCAACAAATATTTTTTGTGAAGTATTTGCATACCCTTCTCACTCATGTGTCCAATCATATGATGCCACAATGTTGTATCCACTCCTATAGAATCTAAAGAGACAGAAGAGTCAATATTACCAGTACATAAATACAATGTACCTACCTTCTCTCCTTTCGCTATCACCAATGATCCTTTGATGATCTTCCACATCTTATCTGTAAATATGGATATAAAACCTTCACTTGCCAACTTCCCTGTTGAAATTAGATTCTTCCTTAAATATGGAACATGTCTTACCTCTTTCAACAACCATTGGTTTCCATTGCGTTGCTTTATTTTTACTTTTCCCATTCCATCAATTTTGCATGGTGCATCGTCACCCAAATGAACCTATCCAAAATCACCTTGAACATAATCTAGAAAATGTTTCCTATGGGGTGTGGCATGGAATGAAGCTCCTGAATCTACTACCCAAGACTCAAAAATATTATCTACAGAAAGAATCAAATCATCTTGTAACACATCACCTGTTACATTTGCTTCCTGATTTCTCTCCTATTGTCCATCTCTTTGTTTCTTTGGAGCTCTCCAGTCTTTCTTCAGATGTCCTTTCTTCCCACAATTCCATCACTCTATCTTTACAAGTCTAGATTTGGATCTGCCCTTCCTAGAATTACCACAGTTCTCGAAACCCTTTCCTCTATCCTTTTGTCTTCCCATGTTCTCCATGTTCAATGCATTTCCTGATGTCTCGCCTATGCTTTTCTATCGCATTTCATCACTAAGGATAACACCAACAACATCATCAAATTTTAAAGTATTTGAACCAAAGACAGAGTCACTTACAACCATGACCAAGCCATTCCATCTTTCTGGAAATGAGCATAAGATTATAAGAGCCCTGACCTCATCATCAAAGTCCACTTTTACATAACTTAGTTGATTAGTAACCATATTGAAACCATTTAAATGATCCGCAACAGACCCACATTTAGACATATTCATATTAAATAATATCTTCATTAGAAATACCTTATTGGACACTGAGGTTTTTTCATACAATTTGGCCAATGCATCCATCAAACCCTTCATTGTCTTTTCTTTGGAAATATTGAAAGCCACCGACACTGCCAGGCTCAGCCATATCGTTCCTAGAGCCTTTTTGTAAAGAATCTCCCATTCTTTGTCCTTCGTATCCACTGACTTCTTTGCTATTCCGCCCAATGGTAGGAATAGATCCTTCTAATATAAATAGTCTTCCATTTGCATCTTCCATAATTGGTAGTTTTGGTCATTAAATTTCTCGACCCTAAACTTTCCATCTTCTGACATTGCTCCCACTCGAACCAGGAACCCTCTTTTCCCACGAGTTACCTTTCACTCTAATACCAGTTGTTAGAAAAATAGGACCATTGAGCAATAAAATAAAACAAATGTGGAAACAAAACATAGAATATACGCAATACAATAGAGACACAAATTTATGTTGTTCACCCAGTGTGGGCTACGTCCACCAGAGAAATTGCCAAGTCCTTCCCTTATTATTATCCAGCATATGAAGGGATACAACCTACAACAAACCCGCTATAAATTAATCTTCTTTCTCTCACAGTCTCCTATCTCAAAATACAATATTCAACATCAACCATAGCCGCAATATATTTCCCTCATAAAAGAGGGTTGCCTTCTAGGACAAAAAACCCTAACATAATCTCTATCATTAGATCTGTGACCTTATAATGAATGGTCCAGATTTACAATGAAATTACAATATACATTTACAAGACAATTTTTCCTTCAGGGGCTTTTCCCTTGAACCCCCACTGGGAGCCTGCTTACCCCCATACCCCCTAGACCCCACAGAGGGGGTACCCCCCCTCTACACTCCCCTGCGTGGAAGTGTGTACATACTTCTGGGGTGTAAATACTTCATGGGGTATAAACATAGCTGAAAGTAAAATACCTCTGAATCAAGAAGATAATCAGGCTCCACAACCAACAAATTGTGGCTAGCTTCTTAATTCTTGCTTATGTGGGCATTCTCCATGGTTTTTTCAATATTTCTCTCCCACTTGGCATTTCTCGCACTATTAATGTCTGAGTATTTCCAACCAGACTCCCTATTCGTGTTAACGAGCATGCCTCAATTGTGTATTTAGGCTTAGTAGGATGCATCCTATCTGTCCTGGTGGTGGATTTTGTTATTGATTGTTGCCACTGCACATGCCAATATTTGATAATCCAATCCACCTCCTCATTGTTCATGTAGTACTTCATATTCAACCATGCTCACTTGGGATCCCTCATAGCTTGGATCCATGTACGGTGTTGGGATTCCTTGAACTTCACAATCCCTTTGATTTCCTGCACAACCTCCCTTAGGATGCACCATGTGTTGGAAGTGCATTGTTGAATCTCCTCTAACAACATGGAAAACACAACATCATTTTCCTACTGAGCTCTGTTGTCCTTCTCCTGCCAGAGGGACTTGTACCTGGCTACGTAGCACTTCCCCATCCTAGTTATGAAGGAGGTGTACTTGGGATCCTACCACCCTACGAGAGAGATCAATATGATCAACCAAGAGTAATGGAACTCAACTCCATTATCTTTCACATCATGACAGTCTAGTAAGAACTGGTTCAAAAAATATTGTTCCCAGTTGAATATCATTCCTTTTTCCCACTGCACTACTACTACGATTACACATGCATGGGATTCCTCTTGGTGACACTTCCTTAATAGTTTTCACACTATCAAATTTCTAGTGAACATTGTCACGTCATCATTGATTTATTTTATGATGATGCCTCTTCTCCCCCGCGACATGCCAAATTGTTCCTTCACCTACTCTGCCATTTCCTTCTCGCACACCTTTTTTTCCAAAAACTCTTTTGGTTTTGATCTCCTCCTGGATCATTGTTCCCCCCTCTACCTATTATGTCACCATATTACCTTTTCCCTCCACCAATTGCATGATCAACTGTGTTTCTTGGTATTGAATAGATTCCATCTGCGCCTTTCCTACTTCTATGCCTGTGATGCTATCAATTCTTCTTACAAATTCTTCATGTCTTGTGTCCCCTTGAGACGCTCAGTTATACTCATTGTTTTCTGGCTCTTCTTGAGGTCCTGGTTGGTGACAATTGTCTTTCCTTCTTCCTAGTCCCATTGTTGTACCTGTTTGTCTTCCTCCAATGCTATCCATAGTTTCACTAGCCTGTCAAACAAGTCCAAAACTATACTGACTTGTATTTCTATTTCGTCCTCTTGTCTTGAAGCTTCTTGCCCCATTTGTTCTTTCACCATGCGACAAATGGGATCTGTTATAACCCTAAATTGCACTAGACATGCATACCTGGCATCAGGCCATCTTACTTGCTATCTTTGCCAAGCCATAATTTGAACAACTCTTCTAAAAACAATTCTTTTGAAGATGTACGCTCCCTGCACCACTACTGCCCACGTACACACACGTTTTGCACCATTACGACCCATGTATACTCACAAAAAGCATGAAAAATAAAAAAATTGCAAAGGGATACGGGTTTTTGGGTAGTTACGTAACCATTTGACCGCCTATATCCGATCACCCAAACAAATAACTATATTGTTTCCTATAAAATAAGGTGTTTGGGTCCCATTCAAAAGGAAGCACATGAGCAAAGAAAATCTACCCATTTTCAGTTTTCCCCCTTTTCCGCAATATTTTGCAACCACATTGTGAGTTTGAGCCATAATTCCTTTTTCAGCCCTTCTTCCTCCATTGCAGACTCTTGCCATTTCCCTAGAGAGAACTAAAGAGGAGAAGAATACGTGGAAGCAGTTGGTGCATGGTGAAGAGGAGCCCAGGACCTAGTTCAAGGAGCAGTTGTCAGTCTCATATTGAGCGTGACTTTGTGAGATTAATATAAAGAAATACTTTTTCCATCACGACATTACCCCACAACCATACATAAAAAACAATTGCATAAAGTGGAGGTGGAAACCTAACTTAGATGCAAAAGTTAGGTTTCCACCATACTAGTTTCCAACTTTTTCATCTAAGTGAGTGATTGCTAAACCTTTTACATCTAAGTTAGGTTTCCACCTCCACTTTTTGTAGTTTTTTTTTTATGTATGGTTGTGGGGTAATGTCGGAATGGAAAAAATATTTCTTTATATTAATCTCACAAAGTCGCTTACAATATGAGACCGACAACTACTCCTCAAACTCGATCCTGGTCTCCTCTTCACCATGCACCAACTGATTCCACATATTCTTCTCCTCTTCAATTCTCTCTAGGGAAATGGCAAGGGTTTCCAATGGAGTAAGACGGGATGAAAAAGGAATTCTGGCTCAAACTCACAATCTGGTTGCAAAATATTGGGGCAAAGGGGGAATACTGAAAATGCGCAGAGTTTCTTTTCTCCTGTGCTTCCTTTTGAATGGGACCCCAACACCTTATTTTATAGGCCAAAAAGATATTTATTCGATTGGGTGACTGGATATGGGTGGTCAAATGGTTAGGTAACTTCCCGAAAACCTGTATCCCTTTGCAAATTTTTATTTTTGGCGCTTTTGTGATTATATGTGGGTATTAATGGTGCAACAAGCATGTGTACGTGGGAAGTAGTGGTGTAGGGTGTGTACATCATCAAAAGAATGGTTTTTAGAAGAGTTTTTCAAATTATGGCTTGGAAAATATAGAGATTAAGATGGCCTGATGCCAGGTATGCATGTCTGGTGCAATTTAGGGTTATAACAGGATCTGACAGTTAGAGTGAAATCCTCTGGAGATCGTGTAGTTACAACAAGTTGATAACAAATTCACATGCATAGTATATTTCCAGTTAGACAATATTGTTGTAGGATTTATCACAGAATTTGCAGTAGACACAACAAAGTATTACAGCGCAATAGAGCAAGAGTTCCTAAGAGGACCGTGATGAAGTTATATTTGATTGTTGTATACTTCCATAAAGATATTGTTGTATAACAAAGGTGTATTGAATATCGATTTAGACAACTAAACTCCCTTGCATGCATGGGGGAAGGGGGGAATCAGTGACAAGATCTAGAGAAATGGAGGAAGAGATAGATAAAGGAAATAAGGAGGAGGCCTTGGAACCAATCATGATGGAGGAATACCAAATCAAGTAGATCATGGAAAATAACAGATCCCAACACATCACAAATGATTGATCACAATGTGTAAACAATTGATCAATACCAGCAGGAGATCGATCTTATCCTCTTTCTACTTCTTAGGTTGACCTAGGTTCATATCTAAACAAGCTTCCAACAAATCCATCTAAAACTATCACAAATAACAATAGAGCCCTTGGATCCAATCATGATGGAGGAAGACCAGATCAAGCAGATCATGGAAACAAATGGAAAAATGCACAATGGAGTACCCTACCAATATAATATGAACAATAAGAAGAGAGCCATAGTAGAGAGAGAGGGATTGACAAGTGACGAATAAGAGGTAGAGTATCTTCGGGCTGTGGAGTAGATTGAGGAAATCTTGCGCACAACATATGAGAGGAAGACGAGAGGTCCAAGGGAAGGAAAAGAAGGGAGAAATATTATCCATGTTAGTCTTAGTGAGGAATCCATAAACACATGTGCAACTAATACACCAGAAATAAAACCATTGTTTATACAACCACATTTTAGTGGAAGAAACACAGTAGGAAGTGCATCTACAAAAGGAGCAATAACTAGAGGAGCCATTTCAAGTAGTAGTAGTCAAGTATATACACTGTGTGGAGGTCGTAGTTCATCACCGTTCAATATGGTAGGACATGATCCCACCATTAGGTTACTAGAATTCAAGGGAGAGGCATCAGAGGATCCAGAAAAAAACTTGTTTATTTGTGAGAAGATTTGGGAAGCAAAGAAGATCATAGATGAGAATACAAAACTTGCGCAGTTAGTTATCATGTTAAGAGACCGCATAATGGATTGGTACATGAGTTTATATGAATATATTCCACTAGAAACAACAAGTACGATTATAGATGTCAAGAAGCTACTGATAAATTAATTTTAGAAGCCTAGCTTAGAGGATCAGTACATGAATGAGATGATTGAAATCAGATAGAAACCAGGTGAATCTTTTTGGGAGAATGATCATAGGTTCAAATGGTTGAAGGGTAAATTGAAATATGTCATGAATGGAATGCATCATCGATGCCTCTCAGAGCCCAACACAAGACATAATATTGATAAAATTGTGTAAACAATTTATCAATATCGGCATGAGATCAATCTTATCCTCTTTCTACTTCTTAGGATGACCCATGTTCATATCTAAAAAAGCTTCCAACAAATCCCCCTAAAAATATCGACCCTCTGGGTACACCAGAAGACAACACAACACACAGAGTGTACTATGTAGTCTCACCCGAGATATTTCTTTGGTTGGCTACAACGCTCAGGTGCTTACATCCTGGGATTGAGTGGGGATCTGGGATTATACTTTGTGATATTCATTTATTTACTATCTCATCCATTTAAATTTAATATACTGTTTTTTTTATTCATGCATGTAAATCAACAAATCTGCTTGATCTTGTCTTCCTCCATCATGATCATGGAAAAAACTGGAAAAATGCGCAGTGGAGTACCCTACCAATATAATATGAAAAATAAGAAGAGAGCCATAACAAAGAGAGAGGGATTGACAAGTGATGAAGAAGAGGTAGAGGATCTTTGGGATGTGGAGCAAAGTGAGGAAATCATGCACGCAACATATGAGAGGAAGAGGAGAGGTCCAAGGGAAGGACTAGAAGGGAGAAATCCTATCCATGTTAGTGTCAGTGTGGAACCCATAAACCCATGTGCAACCAATACACCAGAAATAACACCACCATTTAGACAACCAAATTCTACTGGAAGAAACACAGTAGGAAGTGCATCTACACAAGGAGAAACAACTGGAGGAGTCAATTCAGACAATAGTATTCAAGTATATACACCACGCAGAGGTCGTAGTTTATCATCATTCAATATGGTAGGACATGATCCCACCATTAGGTTACTATAATTCAAGGGAGAGGCATCAGAGGATCCGGAAAATCACTTATTTATCTATGAGAATATTTGGGAAGAAAATAAGATCACAGATGAGGATACAAAACTTGCACAGTTAGATATCATGTTAAGAGACCATGCAATGGATTGGTACATGAGTTTAGCCGAAAATATTCCACCAGGCACAACAAGGACAATTGTAGATGTCAAGAAGCTACTAATAAATGAATTTCAGAAGCCTAGCTCAGAGGATCAGTACATGAATGATATGATTGAAATCAGACAGAAACCAAGTGAATATTTTTGGGAGATTGATCATAGGTTCAAACGATTGAAGGGTAAATTGAAATATGCCATGACTGACATGCAGCATCGATGCTTCTCAGAGCCCAACATAGTGTAGAATATTAATCACATTGTGCAAACAATTTATAAATACCAGTAGGAGATCGATAATATTCTTTTTCTACTTCTTAGGTTGACCCAGGTTCAGATCTAAACAAGCTTCCAACAAATCCCTCTAAAACTAACGGCCCTCCTAGTAAACCAGAAGGAAACAAAACAAACAGAGTGTATTGTGCAGTCTCACCCGAGATAGTTATATCGGTGGTTGTAATTCTCAAGTGCTTGAATCCTAGGATTGAGAGGGGATCTGGGATTATACTTTGTGATATTTATTTATTTACTATCTCATCCATCTAAATTTAATATACTGTCGTTCTTTATTCATGCATGTAAATCAACATATCTTCTTGATATGTTCATCCTCCATCATGATCATGGAAACGAATGAAAAAATGAATGGTGGAGTACCCTACCAATATAATATGAACAATAAGAAGAGATCCATAACATAGAGAGGGGGCTTGGCAAGTGATGAAGAAAAGGTAGAGGAAATTCGAGTTGTGGAGCAGATTGAGGAAATATCGTGCGCAACATATGAGAGGAAGATGAGAGGTACAAGGGTAGGAACATAAGTAAAAACTCCTATCCATGTCAGTGTCAATGTGTAACCCATAAACCCATGTGCGACTAATACACCATAAATAACACCACAGTTTAGACAACCGGATTTTAGTGGAAGAAACATAACATGAAGTGCATATACACAAGGAGAAACAACTGGAGGAGGTAGTTCAAGGAGTATTAGTCAAGTGTCTACATTGCACAGAGGTTGTAGTTCATCACTGTTCAATATGGCACGACATGATCCCACCATTATGTTACTATAATTCAAGGGAGAGGCATCAGAGGATCTGAAAAATAACTTGTTTATATCTAAGAAGATTTGGAAAGAAAAGCAGATCACATATGAGGATACAAAAATTTCACAGTTAGCTATCACGTTAAGAGACCTTCCACTAGATTGGTACATGAGATTAGCTGCAAACAGTCCACCAGACACAACAAGGATGATTGCAAATGTCAAGAATCTATTGATAAATGAATTTCAGAAGCCTATCTCAGAGGATTAGTACATGAACGAGATGATTGAAATCAGACAGAAACCAGGTGAATCTGTTTGGGAGATTGATCATAGGTTCAAACGATTGAAGGTTAAATTGAAATATGTCAGTACTGACATGCAACATCTATGCCTCTCAGATCCCAACACAGTGCAACATATTGATCACATTGTGCAAACAATTGATCAATACTGACAGGAGATCGATCTTATCCTCTTTCTACTACTTAGGTTGATCCAGGTTCATATCTAAACAAGATTCCAACAAATCCCTCTAAAAATATCATCCCTCCTAGTAAAATAGAAGGAAACACAACACACAGAGTGTAATGCATAGTCTCACCGGAGATAGTTCTATGGGTGGTGTTGGTCCTAAAGTCTGCACCTAACTGCTAAAGGGAAAAGCTAGGCCACCTCAAGTTTAGAATGGTTGATTTTTAATTTGTGTTGGTCATTTGGAGGGTTGGTTATACCAAGACAAGAGAATGATTGGGTTGGAAAATGATATGGATGAGGGTCCTCCTTGGCTGGTGGCACATAAATGATAGACAAGTGAAAAAAAAAAAAGGGGAAACAACAAACCACTCAATGAATAATCTGTTGCAAGAAGTTTAATACTTAAAATATCATTTCAAGACATTAAACATGTATCAAAAACACAATTACTCCTTCATTTTGTGATAAAAACAAATCTTCACCAAGCATTAGTTGTTTTCACAAGTTTCATATCAATAAAGACAAGTTATACAATAGCCGAAGGAAATGAAATGTACTTTCCACAAATAAAAAACTGTATTCAAGATAAGATAAAAACGCATGAAGCTTTGAACGAAACATTGTCATGAAGAGTATGTTCACCAAGTAGAGAGATTTAATCCATGTATAGAACGAGTCCAAATAGATTGATGTATTGCTATCCTTTCCCATAAACTCCCAACCTCTCCAAACATACAAAAAAGTGCATATTTATCAGAGTTGCAGAGGCTCCTGTCCATCTGGGACTGAGACTTAAATCTACATTAACAATTGTAGAATGACTAATTAAATTGAATAAAACACTTGTAGAGTACAACAATGTAAACTTCACACTCAACTTAATAAAAAAGAGTGATTCTTATCACAAATAGAAGACCACTTATTATTCTTTAAACTAAACAGAGTCTTGAATTGAATAATTGAAAACTCACACTAGCGATGACAGTAGATTGACGTGAGCATTGGAATGAACTTAGACTATGGAAGAAACTGATTTGAAGTGACATATATGAGTTCTGCATTGATCATGGTGTGCACACGCGTTGTTGGAGGCCACTAGAGACAACTGGATGTGCAGCATGAAAATCTCCCGGAGTGACATGGTGACCTGACATCATATAAGCACGTGATTTCAGAAGTTGTCGAGGGTGGTTTGGATTCACACTACTCCTACTCCCACAATTAACCACCAATTTCAATGTACCTCATAAGATATACCATGGTTTCAATTGTGAGACTGCTCAATGATGTTAACATTCAGACATTTTTTGTCCTTGCAATGAAGTGTGGCTTTCGATCTTGTCGCAATGTGTGATCTGGGTGACCATGCTACTTTAGAACCCCTGCTAAAATTCTATCCATATACCATATTAGAACTCCCCTATATGATATAGTGATGGTGCCAATTTCTTAGAGCTTGAGACATTTTGAATGGGAGCATGAATATCTCCCAAAGTGACCTTTTCATGAAGTGACGTGGAAGTCTCTTGTCACTTCGACACTTCGAAGTTCGAGAGATTTTAGATGCAAAGTTTGTATAAATATCAGAGTGGTATGGGCCTGAAGTGACGTGGTGACCTGAAATGACTACCATTTTTCCTCTTGTATGAGTACCATGTGTCTCAGGAGAATGAGTGCCATGTGTCTCCGACACTTAGGGCTTCGAGAGTTTAGATGCTGAAGGTCTCAATTTCTCTGAAGGTATAAATGATCAAATAACAAAATTATTTCAAAGATCTACGGTCCTCATTGATTTGAGATCAATGGTCCACAATTACTTCGAGAGTTCAGGCTTCGGGCCTTTTCAATGCATAGTTATTACAATCCTCTAGAATGTCGTATCTCCGAAGTGAGAGATATTCCTCCACATGTCCTCTTGTTTTGTACGACCAAGATTTACTTTGGAATTTTGGGCTTTGTGAGTTTTCTTCTTCTTTCTCGTGAAATCCTCTAGAGTTTTGTATCTCCCAAGTGAGAGATCTGCCTCCACGTGTCCTCTCATTTTAGACAAACTGAGATTCACTTTGGGAGTTTGGGCTTCGAGATTCTTCTTCTTCTTTCTCTTACAGTCCTCCGAAGTGCCTTATTTATGATGTGTTAGATCTACCTGCATGTGGCCTATTGATATGGACGATCGAGATTTAATTCATAACTTCGGGTAATTATTTCTCTAGTGCTTCGCTCCGCAAACCTTCTGGAGTCCTAAGTCTCTGAAGTGAGAGATCTGGTGCCACGTGTCCTCGTTGATGGATGGTCCAGATGAACTACGGGCCTTCAGGAGTCCTTTATTCACTTAGCTTCTGCTTGTTTCCTCCTAGAATATGAGATCGCATGACACATGTCCCTTGCTTGAATATTAACGACCACGAGTGGTTGCGAAGACTCAGCTCACTCACACTTTAATTTCCTTCTCGATCTCTGCAAAGAAAATATGATCATCCGTAGTGGGATCGATATCCACCATTGATATGTTGATCTAGAAAGATCAATGATCCTAAGCGATTGTGGGCTCACAACTTGCACAAACTTTAATTTCCTTCCTGATCCCTGCAATGCGAAGATGCTCATTCATAGGAGGATCGATATGCACCATTGATATATTGATACAGCAAGATCAACGATCCTAAGTGATTGCAGGCTCACAACTTGTAGAAACTTTAATTTTCTTCCTGATTCCCACAATTCCTCCCCACTTTTGATCTATCTCCAATGAGATATGACGGTCATGACTTAATATTTGATTGATCTAACAATTGGAAATTGAACCTGTTTATTTTCTTGTATTTCAAGCCTGAAATGGACTTCTTTGAATGATGCATTTTTTCTCATGGTTTCTTCCTGTGCATATAAAAGAATTGGCAGACTTGGATGTCTCCTACGCATAGGAAAGGCTTGGTGGGCCTGCTTCATGTTAAATTAGTGGAAAACATGATGACAAGTATTTCAAACTCAAACCAGACATGCAATTATATTTCAAGGAAAACATAAATAATTCGGCACAAAGAATCATTCAAACAATCCAATAAGGAAAACCAGGTCATTGAATAGATGGGAAACCGACTTTATCAACCAAAAGATGAAAAATCCGACAAAGGCATAGGGAAATGAGAGAGGAGAGGGAGGGGTGCAGGCCTAGGTTACACCATTGGCTCCAATCGGGGATAACACTTCCCTATGAGGTGATAAGAACAACATATCAATGCCTTTGAATTTAATAAATTTCCCCCACCTCCCTTTTCTTACCTCTTTTATGTCTTCCATCTATGCATCTCTGAAAACTAATGCAGAAGCTAACCTTGGTTCATTTGTTGGGCTATGGAGTCTTTATTGAAACTCAAAACTGCAACTAAACCCTAGTGCCTTTTTTGGGCTATGGATTGTTTATTGAAATAATCTATTGAAAACCAACACACTAAAAAACAATATTCCAACTAAAAATTAAATGCTTGAACTATGAGCTTATTCTCATACTACCTACTCTATTGAGTTGAAAACCAACTCAATCACGTGTAATTCCATTTCCAATGAAACCAAGAAAACATTTGACTGAGAAACATAACTCTATGCATGTCACTATTTATAATAATCTAAAGAGGATATATCAAATGCGACAAAAAGTTAGCAGGCATCTCGTACTTACAGTTGCAAATGATGATCATGCTAAAACTTACAACCTTTGGGGTTTTGGAAAAATAAGAATCCATCCAACCTGTTATTGGATCTTGAAACTTGTGGAAAGCCTCCAACTAGTTGAGAAGACAAAGTTGTTGTTGTATGAGATCTACATTATCGATAAGATTATACTCTTCATGTTCTCCTTGAAATAACTCACTAAGATCATACACTTCACAACCATTAAGGGAAACAAAACACTCTTGATACTGCTCATCGGGTTGCTCGAACTGAGAGAGTATGTCTTCTACATGACTTGATTTTTCTTGCTCTTGTTCTAGAAGGTCATTTTCGGACTTATAGATCTCTTTTTGCTCAACAATTTATGGGGAATGCAGATCCATATCTACTATAAAATCATATTTGAAAGGTGGATTCGAAAGCTCCTTTTCATAACTAGTAAATAGAGTTTTTTCAACTTCAAATATATCACAAACAGGTGGTAAATATTCATGAGAAATTTGAGCAACAAATTGATCACAGTCATGACTATCGTTAGCTACATCAAGAACACAAATCTGAAAACAATTCTACTGGAAATCCAAACTAACTAAGGATTTAACATCAACATTTATTGCCTTCTCATCGTCATTGTTTTAAAAGAATGTTGAAAGTTGTCATGTTGTATAATAGAATTCGAAGAAGATACAACTGATAATGAGTCTTCTTTCTCTTCCTCAACGTTATCATCCCCTTCATATATACTTCTAGAAGAACTAGTAATGGACTATTGAATATAAGATTGAAATTCTTCACAACATTTTTCAAAAAGTAAATCAACTGGAAAAAACCTTTTACAATGATCACTAAATGTTGCATGGAACTGTTTCAGGGAAGATATGTTAGTAGGAGGCAAGGATTGGTACCATTCACGATCATCTCCTTCTAATGAGTACATGAACATATTTATTAAAATATCCTCATGATGTATTCCCCACTAATGCATGATTTCATGAAACTCATGCAAATGCTCAGCCGGGTTGTCATCTCTATTTTCTCTAAATCTAGGCAAGTAATGACCCCATTCATCTATAGTAGGAACAATATTTGGAAAACCAGGAACAATAAATAAATTAAAAGGATCAAACATCCAAGCCACGATGGCTTCCATATGAAAATATGACTTCTTAAAGTTGTGGTGTCACCACTGGATTCTTTAACCATGGAGTCTCCATGTGAATGATCTGTAGTCTAAATGTGTCTAGTCTTTGTTCACCATCAAAGATAAGATCTGATATTTGTCGGTCTCCCAGATAAAGATATTTAATTACTCTGTCCTCGACAATGATGCCAGAAGATGTTGGTCCTAAATTTTGCACCTGACAGCTAAAGGGAAATGCTAGGCCACCTCAAGTTTAGAATGGTTGATTTTTTATTTTTGTTGGTCAGTTGGAGGGTTGGTTCTACCAAGACAAGAGAATGATTGGGTTCGAAAATGATATGGATGAGGGTCCTCCTTGGTTGGTGGCACACAAATGACAGATAAGTGAAATAATAAAAACAAATGGAAACAACAAACCACTCAATGAATAATTTGTTGCAAGAAGTTTAATACTTAAAATATCATTTCAAGACATTAAAATGTATCAAAAACACAATTACTCCTTCAGGTTGCGATAAAAAAAAATATTCACCAAGAATTAGTTGTTTTCACATGTTGCATATCAATAAAGACAAGTTATAAAATAGATGAAGGAAATGAAATGTACTTTGCACAAATCAAAAACTGTATTCAAGATAAGATAAAAACACATGAATATTTGAATGAAACACTGTCATCAAGAGTATGTTCAGTAGGCAGAGAGCTTTAATCCATGCATAGAATGGGTCCAACTAGTCTGATATATTGCTATCTTTTCCCAAAAACTCCTGACCTCTCAAAACATACAGAAACTGCATATTTATCATAGTTGTAGAGGCTCTCATCCATCTTGGACTGAGACTTAACTCTACATTAACAATTGTAGAACAACTAATTAACTTGATAGCTAAAACACTATTGGAGTACAACAATGTATACTTCACACTTGAATTAATCAAAAAGAGTGTTTCGTATCACACATATAAGACCACTTATTATGATTTAAACTAAAAAGAGTCTTGAAATGAATAATTGAAAAATGACACTAGGGATGAAACTGGACTGACGCGAGTGCTGGAATGAACTGAGACTGTGGAAGAAACTGATTCGAAGTGACATAGATGAGTTATATATTGATCATGGCATGCACACATGTTTTTGGATGCCACTGGAGACAACTGGATGTGCAACGTGAAAATATCTCGCAGTGACATGGTGACCTGCCATCATATAAGCACGTGATTGCGAAAGTTGTAGAGGGTGGTTTGGATCCACACTTCTTTGAATCCCGCAATCCACCACCAACTGCCACGTACCTCATAAGTTATACCATGGTTTTAATTGTGGGACCACTCAAGGATGTTAAATTTTGGGAATTGTTCGTCCCCGCAATGAAGTGTGGTCGTCGATCTTGTCGCAATCTGTGATCTAGGTGACCCTGCTACTTTAGCGCCCCTGCTAAAGTTCTATCCTTCTTCCATATTAGAACTCCCCTATTTGATTTAGATATGGTGCCAATTTCTTATATCTTAGGATCTTTTGAATGAGAATATCTCCCGAAGTGATGTGGTAGTCTCTCATCACTTCAACACTTCAGAGTTCAGGAGATTTTAGATGCAAATTTTGTATAACTCTCATAGTAGTATGGGCCCAAAGTGACATGGTGGCCTTAAATCACTAACATGTGTATTGTCATATGAGTGCCATGTGTGTCAGGAAAATGAGTGTCATGTGTCTCTGGGACTTTTCACTTCGGGAGTTTAGATGTTGAAGGTATCAATTTCTCTGAATGGTCGAATGGTTGAATAACAAAATTATTTCAAGGATCTACGATCCTCATTGATTTGATATAAATGGTCCATAATTACTTCGGGAGTTCAAGCTTCAGGCCTTTTCAATGCATAGTTCTTAAAATCCTTTGTAGTGTTGTATCATTTAAGTGAGAGATATTCCTCCACATGTCCTCTTGGTTTGGACGACCGAGATTTACTTTGGGAGTTCGAGCTTCGAGATTTTTCTTCTTCTTGCTCGCGCAATCCTCTAGAGTGTCATATCTCCAAACTGAGAGATATACCTCCACGTGGCCTCTTATTTTGGACAATCGAGATTCAATTTGGGAGTTCAGGATTTGGGAATTTTCTTCTGCTTGCTCATGAAATCCTCTGAAGTGTCGTATTTTCAAACTGTTATATATTCCTACACGTGGCCTCTTGATTTTGACGACCAAGATTTACTTCGGAAATTTGGGTAATTATTTCTCTAGTGCTTCACTCCACAAACCTTCTAGAGTGCTAATTCTCTGAAGTGAGAGATCTGGCATCGCATGTCCTCGTTGATGGATGGTCCAGATGAACTCTAGGCTTCAGTCTTTCAGGGGTCCTTTACTTACTCAGATTCTTCATTTTTCCTCTTGGAGTACGATATCGCCTGACATGTGTCCCTTGCTTGAATATCAATGACCATGAGTGATTGCGGACACTAAACTCACTCACTCTTTAATTTCCTTCTCGATCTCTGCAAAGTGAATATGCTCGTCTGTAGTGGTATCGATATCCACTATTTATCCATAAATACTGTTGAAAATTCAACAAGAAACATGTGTCTAATTTACTTTTCCCTTAAATAAATTGGACAATAGATATTAATCTATTATTTCATTCATAACTGAGTGAGTTGGAGTTGTGACAAAATTATAAGTGTAGTTAAGTGAGTTAAGATCAGTTGTACTAGTTGTAACTAAACTTGCACTAGTGAGAGTTCAGTAAATCAGTGAACTCACATGCAACTGAAGATTCACCATGGTTTACTACATGCATGTCAGATCCAGTGGGGACCCAGTTGAGATAACAAGTGAAAGGGACATTTTGGCTATCAGTTGTGATTTGATCACACATGAAGTGGATATGCTCATGAGCAGGTGCAAACTAGGCAATTCGAATTCATTGTGAGAATTCTAATTGCAGGGATTGTGCAGAGGAGGCAGACTGTCTGGACACGGAGAATTGTCACATGTATTTTTTGATTTGTGTATGACATTGTGAGACGATTGTATTGTACTGAGAGATATTGGATTATATTTTTGTATGAGATTGTTTCATTATTCATGATATACATGATATATGATAGTGGGTTTTTTAGCTTTATGCTTTCCTGGTAAAACTTCTGTGTTATGTGTTATTGATATTTCACTTTTTGATCATGGTCTAACTTTATAAAAGAATAATAGTAGAAGAGATTATGTATTTAATAGTGGCGTATAATTGTTATATCAAGAGAAGCACAGGAAATACTTAATTTTTATTTAAATTTCTACATGGTATCAAAGCCACGGAGGCCACGGAGCCACAGAAGTGAGGTGCGAACATAATTTTATTTTCGCATGTCCCATCTCTAGTAGGGTAAAAAATTTAGTACTGTAGACTATGCTCAGTTCTCAAATCATAAATTCTCGCACCCTAGTCAAAGGAGAGGTGCGAACTTCCCTGAGCATTCTCGCAGGTTGCTCAAGGGAGAGGTGCGAACCTCCCTCACCCTATAGTGCATTACAATGAAAACCTCCCAGTCAAGTTCATATTCTATACATAGGTAGGGTGCAAACTTCCCTCATGCTACTCACAGGTGGGGTGCGAACCTCCCAGGGAAAGAGGGATTGCAGCAGTTGAGTTTGTGGTTGGATAACATTTGAATTTGCAGGATTTTCTTGGTGCGATAGTTGATTCAAGATCAAAATGTCTTTCAATGGATTGAGTTTGGAGTATGCACTCGAGGAAAGCTCTAACTACATTTCATGGAAGGATAGGATGGAAGCAGTAATGGAAGACAATGGCTTGAAGGATTACATTGACAAAGATGTTCCTAAGCCAGATGTGACAGACACTGCAAATCTTGATGCATGGCAAAATAAAGTGGCAAAGGCAAGGAGGATTCTATTGGAGGGAGTATGAGACCACATTGTCTCAAGTCTCCATGGGAAAACCACACCACATGCAATGTGGAAGGTTTTGACGAATCTATTCCAAAACAACAACGACCATAGGAAATTGGCGCTCAAAGATAAACTCAGGAATATCAAGATGGAGAAGGGCGACACCATTCCAAAATATCTCACGAAGTTTGTCCAATGTCAGGATGAGATTGGAAGTGTGGAAATAAGAGTCATTGCTGATGATTTGGTGAGTTTGTCTCTCCTAGGACTTCCCAAGAGTTGGCACAGTTATCAAGACTCTATCAATGGAAGGGAAAAATTGTCGGATTGGGAATGACTATGGTCAGATCTAGTGCAAGAGGAGTTTAGGCAGAACACCAGAGATGGATATTCATCAAAGCGTGATGATGAAGAGGATTTTGCTTTGACTGCCAAGGCAAGGAAAGGGAAAGGGAAGAAATTTCATTCAAAATCTAGGTCTAAAGTCAAGAAGATGGATTTTTCCAAAGTGAAGTGTTTTCACTATCATGAACATGGGCATCTCGCTACTAATTGTCTGCAGAAGAGGAAGAACAAGACGATTGTTGGAGCTGCAACTGGTGAGGCTCTTGTCTCGCAATTTGAACTTGACTTCACTTTATGACGAGAGATAAAGAGTCTTTCATTGACTTGGAGGAGAAAGATCTCAAAATGCATATAGATATGGGAGATGATGGAAAATACAGTGCAACTGGTATTGGTACTATTACCTTTTAGAGGGATTCAGGTAAACCATTTCAATTGAAAAATGTTATGCATGTTCCAAGTTTGAACAAAAACCTGGTCTCGGTCACAATGTTGGAGGGCAGAGGCTATGATGTTTTTAGTAGTGAAAAATCCTACCTAGGACATAAAGCAATGGGTCAAGTCAAGAAGATAGGGATTCAAGTTAAGAATCTCTACATGATAGAGGTAGATGGTTGCGGTGCCATGATAGGCAAGGAAGAAAAAGTGGTGAGCCAAGATGAGGGTGAATTATGGCACAAGATATTGGGCCATCTTCATCATGGAGCCTTGAAGATCATGCAACAAATATCTACTGGACTTCCAATGGGAACACTTGCTTAGTTAGATCAGTGCAAGGGGTGCACCATGGGGAAGTATGTAAAGTCCACCTTTCATGAAAAGGAGAACCGTGCTTCGATGATCCTGGAGAGAATTCACACAGATGTGTGTGGACCATTCTCAGTTGCTTCAACAACAAAACATAGGCATTATGTTATTTTTGTTGATGACTTTTCTCATAAATGATGGATATTCTTCATGCAGAATAAGGATCAAACATTCTCAAAGTTCTGTGAGTTTAAAGCATTGGTGGAGAAAGAGTTGGGGAAGCAAGTGAAGGCTCTAAGGAGTGATAATGGTGGAGAATACATCTCCAATGAATTCAAAGACTTTTGCAGCAGAGAAGGAATTCGAAGAGAACTCATAGCGCCTCATAACCCACAACAAATTGGGGTCACAGAGAGAAAGAATAGAACGATCGTGGGTGCCTCACGAACGATGTTGCATGATCGGGGCCTACCAATGCATTTGTGGGAAGAAGCATGCAATACTGCAGTTTATGTGTAGAACCGTTGTCCTCATAGAGTACTTGGCATGAGTACACCTGAAGAAGATTTTACTAGTAAGAAACCTGATGTTTCTCATTTTAAAATTTTTGGCTCATCTGTTTATGTGCATGTGCCCAAGGATTCCAGGAAGAAGAGGAACCGACTGCTGAAATTGGGATATTTGTGGGGTACACAGAAACACCCCATAATTATCATGTGTATTTTTTGAACAGTAAGATGGCTATTATGTGACGAGATATAAAATTCAATGAGGGGAAAGCCATGTGGTTGTCTCTTGAGAGGGAGCTAGACTTGCATGCAGAAGAGGAACTGTTGGTTCCCAAGGATGAGTCTCAATATGTGGATCAGACACATGAGGAGGTTCATGAAGTGGAGAAAACCAATCAAGTGAAGCCATCCATTAGAAATGGCATAAAGCGCACCACGAAAGATGACAGATTGAGATTAGATGCTGCACATAATGTAGGAGCCCCTACTTCACAGCGTAGACAGAGATAGTCTCTTGATCGATTTGTTTGATACATGGATCTCATGAGAAAATGTATTGTGACTGAACCATCTTCCTTTCAGGAAGCAGTGCAGAATCCCACTTGGGTTGATGCTATGGTAGAGGAGTATGACTCCATTGTAAAAAACAGTGCATGGGAAATTGTCCCAAGACTGATTGATAAATCAGTGGTAGGATCAAGATGGATCTACAAGGTAAAGTAAGCTTATGATGGGAGTGTGAAGAAATAAAAGGCTAGGTTTGTGGCCCGGGGCTTCTCACAGATTGAGGGGATAGATTATGATGAGACCTTTGCTTTTTTTGCAAGGTACTCTTCCATAAGATCCATCCTTGCACTCTCAGCGTAGATGGGCTGGCGCATTCATCAGATGGATGTAAAAACTGCATTCCTCAATGGGATCATTGAGGAATAACTGTACATTGAACAACTAGAATATTTTGAGACCTTTGACAGAGATTCGCATGTGTGTAGGCTCAAGAGAGCACTGTATGGGCTGAAGCAAGAACCTTGTGCTTGGTACACTTGGATAGACAACTATTTCACTGGATTGGGCTTCACCAAAAGTGAAGCGGATGTAAACCTAGACGAAGTTTTGGTGGAGGGTAAGCTTTTAATCATTGTTCTTTATGTTGATGATTTAATACTGACTGGTGATGAGCAGTTGATACACTCATGCAAGGATGACCTTGCAAAGGAGTTCGAGATGAAGGATTTGGGCCTTCTTCATTATTTCCTTGGATTGGAAATATGGCAATGAGATGGTGAAATTTTTGTGTCTCAAGGAAAGTATGCAAGGGAGATACTGGGTAAGTTTCACATGGAAGACTGCAAACCCATGGATACTCCTCTTCTAGGAAACTGGAGGAAAGAGGATGCTACTTCTGGAGAAGTAGTGGATGCTATTGTCTATCGATAGTTAGTAGGTTCGCTAATGTATTTAGTGAACACAAGACCAGACATTTTCTATGCAGTTAACGAGCTAAGTCAAGCGATGGTTAAGCCTACCAAACTCTATTGGAAGGCGGGTAATCATTTCCTGAGATATCTTAAGGGAACATCTGAGTATGGATTATGGTACAGAAATACGGATGAGGTGAATTTGCATGGATTCATGGATGTAGATTGTGCGGGTAGACCAACGAACATAAAGAACACATCAGGGGGGATCTTTAGTATAGGATCTACAACTGTTTCTTGGTATAGCAAAAAACAGATATCCGTGGCACTTAGTTCAGTGGAAGAAGAATACATGGCAGCGATTCAATATGCAAGTGAAGCTATCTAGATGAGAAAGATCTTGGTTGGTTTGTTTGTTTCTCATTTAGATCCAACAGTGATTTATTGTGATAATAAGAGTTTCATTAAACTATCGATTAATCCTATGTTTCATGACAGATCTAAGCATATAGATATATGGTATCATCATCTCAGAGATTGTGTGCAGAGAAAGATCATGTTGCCAATACATTCCTATAGAAGATCAGGATGCAGACATTCTAACTAAGGCGCTCACCAGGAGAAAATTCGAATATCATAGAGACAGGATTGGGGTGAAGGATAATCCCTTTGTTGTTGAGAGGGAGTGTTTAAAAGTCAACAAGAAACATGTGTCTAATTTACTTTTCCCTTAAATAAATTTGAAAATAAATATTAATCTATTATTTCATTCATAACTAAGTGAGTTGGAGTTGTGACAAAATTATAAGTGTAGTTAAGTGAGTTAAGATCAGTTGTACTAGTTGTAACTAAACTTGCATTAGTGAGAGTTTAATAAATCAGTGAACTCACATGCAACTGAAGATTCACCATGGTTAACTACATGCATGTTAGATATAGTGGGGACCCAGTTGAGATAACAACTGAAAAGGAAAGTTTGGATATCAGTTTTGATTTGATCATACATGCAGTGGATATGCTCATGAGCAAGTGCAAACTAGGTATTTCAAATTCATTATGAGAATTCTAATTGCAGGGATTGTGCAAAGGAGGCAGACTATCTAGACACGGAGAATTGACACATGTATTTGTTGATTTGTGTATGATA
Organism: Picea engelmannii; assembly: GCA_009831015.1. Taxonomy (NCBI): domain Eukaryota; kingdom Viridiplantae; phylum Streptophyta; class Pinopsida; order Pinales; family Pinaceae; genus Picea; species Picea engelmannii. The sequence goes on along the minus strand of ML782123.1, from coordinate 484,176 downwards.
GTGTGAGACAATTGTATTGTATTGAGAGCTCTTGGATTAGAGTTTTGTATGATATTGTTTCATGATTCATGATATACATGATATATGATAGTGGGGGTTTTAGCTTTACGCTTTCCCAGTAAAACTTCTTTGTTATGTGTTATTGATATTTCACTTTGTGATCATGGTTTAATTTTTTGCAAGAATAATAGTAGTGGAGATTCTATATTTAACAGTGGCATATAATTGTTAGATCAGGAGAGTCACAGGAAATAATTAATTTGTATTTAAATTTATACAAATATCAACGATCCTGAGTGATTGCAAGCTCACAACTTGCATGAAATTTGATTTCCTTCTCGATCCCTGCAATGTGAAGATGCTCGTTCGTAGCGGGATCGATATGCACCATTGATATATTGATCTAGCAAGATCAACGATCCTAAGTGATTATGGGATGACAACTTGCAGAAACTTTAATTTTCTTCCTAATCCCCACAATGCCTTCCCACTGTCGATATCTCTCCAATGAGATCTAACGGTTGTGACTTAATCTTTGCTTGATCTGATGACTGAAAATTGAACCTGTTTGTTTTCTTGTATTTGAAGCCCGAAATGGACTACTCTGAATGATGCATTTTTTCTCATGGTTGCTTACTGTGCATACAAAGTAATTGGTGGACCTGGATGTCTCCTGCACATAGGAAAGTCTTGGTGGGCATGTTGCATGTTCCGTTAGTGGAAAAAATGATGACAATTATTTCAAACTCAAACTATACATGAAATTATCTTTCAAGGAAAACATAAATAATTCAGCACAAAGATTCATTCAAACAATCCAATAAGGAAAACGATGTCATTGAACATATGGGAAACTGACTTTATCAACCAGAAGAGGAAAAATTCGACAAAGCCATAGGGAAATGAGAGAGGAGAGGCATGGGTACATGCCTAGGTTACAACAAGTGGCTGCAATGCTTAGGTGCTTGCATCCTGGGATTGAGTGGGGATCTAGGATTATACTTTGTGATATTAATTTATTTACTATCTCATCCATCTAAATTTAATATACTATCGTTCTTTATTCATGCATGTAAATCAAGAGATCTTCTTGATCTGGTCTTACTCCATCATGGTTCTGTCCAAGGCCTCCTCCTTCTTTCCTTTATCCATCTCTTCCTCCATTTCCCCATCTCTTGTTAGTGCTTCCTCCCTTACCCCATGCACGCAAGGGAGTTTAGTTGTGTGAATCCATAGTCATTACACCTTTCTTATACAACAATATCTTTATGGAAGTATAAGATGATCGAATGTACCTTCCTCACAGTCCTCTTAGGAACTCTTGATCTATTGTGTTGTAATACTTCGCAGTGTCTACATTAAATTTTGTGATAAATCCTGCAACAATATTGTCTAACCAGAAATCTACTATGCTCATGAATTTGTTATCAACTTGTTGTAACTGCACAATATCCATAGGATTCCACTCTAACTGTCTGATTGAATTTGTCAAGTGGTTTTCTTTCAACCTCAATATCCACTCTTGCAAGAATACCAAAGGTGATGGTGCTCTGTACGTATTGAAGGATACACTTTTCATCCTTCCAATGTAGCTCATGTGGCTCCTACATGAACCTGGAGACTGCTCCAACTGCATAGGATAGGTCTGGTCTAGAGTGTGTGAGATACAAAAATCTCCCCACTAGTTGTTTGTACAAAGTGTTTTCCACTAGTGGAGTGTCCCTGCCATCCTCAAGTCTGACTCTTCATAGGAAAGGAGTTGGGTCAGACTTGCAGTCTGTCATGTGAAATTTATCAAGGAGATATCATGCATACTTGGCCTTAGACAGTTTGATTCCTAATGCATCCTGACTGATCTCTAGTCCAAGGAAGAAATGTAGTGGACCCATGTCCATCATCAAGAACATGTCATGAATAATCCTATTGACTGTAGCAATCATTGAAGTCAAGCAACCAGTGATCAAAAAATTATCAACATACAAAACTAAGAGTATAAGTGAATCATTCATCATGAGCATGTAAACATTTGGGTATGACTTAGAACATATAAATTTCTGTGACAACAGGTAGGATTCCATCTTGAAATACCATTCCCTCAAGGCCTTATTGAGGACATAAAGAGACATCTTCATTCGACATACCAAATATGAATCCTGCATAAATCCTTTAGGTTTCTCCATATATATCTCTTCAGAGAGATCTTCACGAAGAAATGCATTCTTCACATCCATATGATGGACTTCGCATCCTTTGGTTTTTGTAATGGAAAGTTAAAAATGTATGGAATCCATATTCGCTACTGGAGTGAAGGTCTCATCATAATCAATACCTTGCACCTACTGATAGCCTTTGGAAACTATCCTGGATTTGTATCTGCTAACTTGTCCATCCATTGTGCTCTGGTCCTATAGACGCATCTGCACCTGACAAGTTTCCTTCCTACAGGAAGGGGAACCAGATCCCAAGTATGGTTCTCAAGGAGGGAGTTCTATTCCTCCTACATGGTGGATTCCCAAAAGGGATTTCTAGTAGCCTCACCATAGAACTGTGGATGTGAAGACTGAACAAAGAAAATATGCTTGGGTGGCATCATCTCAGTGGAAGTGAGTGAAATAGGAGGCTCCTCAAAATCAAATCGAGTCCTCCTAGTATCAGCTGGATCCCCAATAATATATCCTTCATCTTGAAGAGTAGTCTTAGCTCACTTGGGCCTCGACACTATCTCTGCATATGCATCTGCATGCACTAAATCTGCATCTGACTATACTAACTCTATATCTGGATCATCTAAATCAGAAATCTCATTTGAAGAAGAGTCGACATGTGCATATTCATCATCTATGATAGGTGAAAGAACAAAAGTGTTTGCATGCGACTATTGAGGTACATGCGACACACTTTCCTCGAATTGGACACTATGCTGAATGATGAGCTCATTCGAGGAAATATCAATGAGTTTGTATCCCTTCACACCATCAGGGTATCCATCAAAGATACACTTTGTGCTTTGTGGATCAAGTGCCTTCCTCTTCTCAGAGGGAATCTTGGCCCATGCATGTGAACTGAAAATATGAAAGTGGGTCACTTTTCGTTTGAGGCTTCTCCAAGCCTCATAGGGGGTCACTTCACCCCATAATATATGTGGAAGTGACTTTGCATGTAGCATGCAAGATGCCATCTCTTTTAGAGATCTATTTTTCCTCTCAACAACTTCTTTTTGCTGCAGAGTATAGGGAATCATGTGCTGCAACTGAATCCTGTCCTCGTGACAAGGATTTTATATCTCATGGTTGACATACTCTCCCATGCTATATTTTTGGAGGAATTTATCTTCTTTCCTGAATGTGTTTCAACATGGGATTTGAAATCTTCGAGGTGTTGAAAGACCTCTGGTTTTTGTATGAGAAAGAAAATCCATGCGAAGTGTTGAAGCAATTCTTAAATTTTTGTCCCTAAGGCCTAAATTTTTCTTTTTCGGGTTTTGGATTTTCATAAAACACGAGTTTCATTATCAATCCCAAGCACACGACACCTTTTTCTTAAAGTTTTTAATTATTTTCATAATAAAAGGCAAAAGGTTTAAAAAAGAAATTTAAGAATCTCGATGCTTTTTTATTTGAAATTATTTAAATCAGGTTAAATTTTAAAACTAACGGTCTTAAAATTAACTTAAAGAATTTTCGGGATTCGTGGTTTGCTACAAACAAATTTTTCCGATGCAAATCGAATCACGAAATCTTGATCCCCGATTTCCCGAAACGTTGAAGCCTTAATTAAAACACGGATTAATTAATTCTCTTATAAGAAAGGTTAAGGGTTAAGATAATCATGTCGCGATTTTGGGATTCGTGGTTCAGTAATATCACACCTCCTTTCATCATAATTCCCGAAATCCCGAATCACGAAACCCCGATCCACAGTTCGCGTTAAATCAAACTAATTCTGTTTTGGCCTTAATCGTGCTTAGTTAGTTAAGTCCTGTTTTTTTTTTTTTAAAGAAAACCATCGTGATTTCGGAGATTGGACTTCATTGATAACATACTTCTCGACACCATGATCCCTGAAATCCAAAAAATGTTTTATCTCAATTAATTAATTTGCAAAAAACGTTTTAAGTCTTAATTAAAACATCACGATTTCGCGATTTCGCAATTTCGGAAATTGGATTTCATCGACGACATACCTCTCGACATCATGATTTCCGAAATCCTAAAAAGCAAAGTTTTCAGCTTTAATCTATGATTAGCACTAATTAACCTTTTTTTTCAAAACAGGATTAATGGTAATCATTCTTTAAGCGTTCATTCATGTTTCGCCTTCCGATTAAGTAAATGTCTCGTTTTCTTTAAAACCCCGAAGGCACCTAAATACGGACATTAAATGTGTATCTCAGAAATATATCTTTCGCATTAAAAGCCTTAAATTCGTGACAACTGTGTCAATCTTGTCATTTTAAAATGTATTCAAAATGAACATTCAAATGTCTATGTTTTCATTTTTAGCTGATCTCGTTCATCCATTTTCTGTGACAGGTTTTCAATTAAACACAAAGTCATGGCACCGAAAAATGCACCGAAGAAGAATAAAGATGCATAGGAAGGAGATATCATATTCGACACCACTCCACATGCTATAGACTCTATTAAATCTTGGACTCAAATCTCCAAATTGTTGGAATACGAGCTTGAGAATGCTCATCCTGATTCTGAAAATCATTGCCGGGACATCGCTGAGTCAGAGCTTCATAAGATCGTTGCGTGCCCGCAGATCATGGCATACAATCATATGATCAGCTGGGCCCTGGATAAGGTCTATATCCCAACAAGGATCATCTTAAATGACCAAGGAGTTATCGTCGGCTCATTCAGGCTAGAACACATACAAGTAATGTATAAACTCTCGCCAAATCCTAAACATACTTTTAATGCTGAATTTTTAGAAGAGTTTCAGAGGAAAGAATGTATTGAGGTAGACCAGACATATCCGGATATGATTAGAGAATGGGCGAGGTTTCCAGCAAAGTTTAGAGCTGATTCTCATGGGATTTATGCTACAACATCCTTGAATGAATACATGGTATATGTAGCCATTATGTTATGTAGACTTTTCGGGAGAAAACATCCCTACCATTTTCATGCAGATTGGGTGCCCTTTTTAGAAGAATCCTCAGAGGGAAATGGTTTTAACCGGCATAAGATTTTTTCAGATAACCTAACACAGGAAATCTTAAATTACAAAGCAGCAAAATCAAAGGGACAACCATCAACCTTTTACATGTCAGCATACATTATGGATGCAATCTGTTATGTGACTCCTTTTCCTTTAATGAATTGGAGTTGGAATATTTCCTTCCCAGAACCCATTCATAAATATCACTTAGCCCTGTGGGAAGAAAATGCTAAGGATGCATTTTATGAGGTTTGTCATTTTGTTATAATTCCTATGCATAAAATATTTTTTGGATGCGAACCACCTCACATTTATGATGCAATCACAGAAAATCTTAAAGCAATTGCCAACTGGTTTATTGAGGATAATTTTTCCTACATTAGGGTTTACGATTGTTCCATTCCCCCTCACGCACTCCCTAAATTCCTACAAGACAGATTGATGTGCAGGGAGGTAGCCCATCAGATAGTAAAGGGCGGTGTTGGATTAGAATTAAAAGAAGCTCAAAAGAAGTCATGGCCATATTTCCCTGTTCATATTGGGAAATTTTCTTTATTAAATTTAGGCCATTCTAAGGTAGAGGTTGAATCATTAGAAGAAGTGAAATTAGTAGATATTGAGCACAAAAAGTATGGCCCCTACCAAGTAATAAGTAGGCATTTTTTACATTGTAATCTAAAGGCGTATGAACATGAAATATCTATTTATGATGATGTATTTAAGGATGTTAAATCCTATGAAGAAGTATTGAACATAGTACAGGCCATGCCACCTTACTCACAGACCGGATTCACATCATTTCAGAGCCATGGGCGAAGTTTCCTACCCAAGAGTTTGCAGGGTGAAGTTTCGAACCCACCTCTGGAACAAGAAGCACCCCCTCCAGGGTTTGAAACTAATACACAGGATAAAGAAAATACCAAATGCAAGATGAAGGATACTGAGATACCTTCCCAAGAAACAGAGGGTTCTCAAACAAAAGAATCAGAGATAGATAAGGGAAAAGAGTTGGAAACAACTCCAGAAATCTTTAAGGATGTTCCAGAAAAGACAAGAGGAACAACATCAACAAAGCTCGGTAGTCCTATCACTTCCTTAACCGTATTGCAATCAACTTATGGAAGCCCCCATGAAGGAGCTCTATATGGCAGTGATCTAGAGCCAATTTCAAGGGATGAAATCCCTCCATCAGATTACTTTTTCAGTAAAAAGAGAAGAGAAATCTTGAAACAGGAAATCCATCCAAGAGGAGAGGGGATGATTAAAAAACATAGGGTCATTATAGATGGAAAGAAGCTTAAAGATGGAGAATTTGCTACGGAGTTAGCAGGTACGATGGGTGCTATAGCATCAACAAATATATATTCTGTTGGCAGTTTAACAAGCATGCTCGAACAAAAAGACCAAACAATAATTCAGTTATAGGACAAATTAAAAGAAACTGAGAGAAATACCAGTTGGGGAATACAAAAGGGTCTAGAACAAGCTAGACTAAAAGATATGAAAGAAATTCAGAAAATGAAAATAGACTTAGAAGAGACAAAAAAGATAACACAGGTCGCACAGGCACAGGTCCAAAAGCTGGGAGAAGAAAACAAACAGTTACAAGATAAAATTAGTTCTATTACTAACCAAGTAGTAGAACTTGAAATTTTCAAGACAAAAGCATTGCGGATATATTTGAAAATAGAGGAAGAATAACAGAAAGTGTTTTTGAATCTAGAAGTAGTCCAGAATCATTTTCAAGAAACAAATAAATCCTTGGAGAATGTTTTCCAGAAGGAAAGGGAATCGAAAGCGGCTAGAATGAATTTCCAAAAGGCAGTAGCCCTCTCAACAAAGGAAGAAGTCGGAAGGATTCAAAAATTATCCATTTCTGAACAGGTTAAAGGGGACATAATACTTAAAGTGTGGGAAGCAGGCCTGGACAAATATAAAATATTAACTAGAGACGTCAATGATGAATGCCAGGGAATCTTTGATCTCTTAGAAAGAACTTCATTGAATATCAAAACAGATGACTGTCCCAGATTATTAGGTGAGATTAATATTTCCAAGCACCAGCTAAGGTTCAAAGAAGAGCTGGAGGAAATGAAGATAGAGATTTCAAAAATTAAATTAATCAATATCACAGAAATCAACAAATGGATGGTGACACCGAACCTAAAGTTGCAAACTATTAAGTTCACAGGGAAGAGGATAGAAAATCGTTTGCCTGAGTTACAAAAAATATTTTTTATGTTTGAAGCAAATGAGATACCAGATGCTCCCAGAGATTTTGTGAAATTTTTGGGAAAGTGTGTTCAGTGTCTTGAAGCGGAGAAAGGAAGTTCATCAACACAAGTGTAAAAACATATTTTTTAAAATGTTTTTATCATTAGAAATTAGAAAGGAAATGTAAACGGTTGACATTATTCTTATATGTAACCGTAATATTAGGAAGTTGGTTAGTCATCAACGAGAAAATTTTTATGAAGATGTATAAATGTATTTTCTAAAGACTGAGCAATGGGGCTTTTGATTTTTTGGAGAGATCCGATTGTATTAACAGTTTTCCAATCCATCATAATATACATTACAGACGAGATTTTGAATCCTGCCAATTTGTAGCTATGTGTTCTTCAACCCTGTTTACTATACTTTATTGTGTTTTTCATTCAATGTTTTTCTTATGAATAATCAATTTGAAGTTATCTGCAAACATCTCGTATATAGTTCAGATTGATTTGGATATCAAATTATTTACAGTTTTTCCTCTGAAATTACTATCAATGATTTTAAGACCTGTTAATCATTTGAACCTTAATACTTAACTTTTCATTAGAAACCTCGTTTTCTTTCTTTATTACCTGTTGAAATATGAGATTCTTTCTTGAATAAAGCCTCATATTTTTCTGTAGTACTTCTTTGTCATTTTATAATTTTCAAATGGTTACAAATCCAGGAAATGACCTCGAATGTATTTATGTTAGTGTTTTGAATTTCAAAATTGTTTTTCCTATTCTCATCTCTTAAAAGTTTGAAGTTACATTTGATTAAATTCTTTCACAATCAGGGATGATTTTAGGGGCTAAATTTCTCTCATGGGCTAATTTTCCATGGTTTTTCCAAAACTGAGATTCGCTATTTTAAAAATGATTCTCCCAAATTCTATAGGATAAAATTATTTTACCTTAAAAGTCGCTAAAATTTTATAAAAACTATATAAAATCCTTAGAAATTTGAATATTTTTATAAAAATATCACCAATCATTTATAGTTTTCATATGAAGGATTAGTAAGATTCGCCAAGGTTTCTACATTTTAAAATAAATTTCCATCCTTAAAATCATCCCTGTTCACGATTAAATAAAATCTTATCCTCCATGATTGTTCCAAGTAGCAGACAACCCAACATTGAACCTGGCCTTCAAGATCAAATCAGTATTGCTTTGAACCTATTTAATACCATCCTACAAACAACAACTAACCAGGTCGAATTAGAACGTTCATGGGCTGCTATTGAGAGATATATTAGCATCCAAGAACAACGGGAAGCTAGACAGAGACAGCTGAAAAACTGATTCTGCTTCACCCTTCCTTTTCAATTCTTATCCTCAAAGTATTCTTTTAAACATTTACGGATGCCTTGATGGTATACTTTACATCCTTAAAGTATAAACTCAGGAACAACATATTTTTGGCATCGTTGCCAGGGAATCGAAGAAACAAATCTTTTCCCTGGGAAGAATGACATTGACATTTTTTGTTTTTGATAGTGAACAAGGATAGAAAACCTTCTAAGGCTACTAATATTTTTTAGTTGGATACTGCACGATAACTAAGATGGCTATTAGCCGAAAGAACACCAGAAAAAACCCGGACAACAAGAAGACCTCGCTAGTCTCCGATCCGGAAAAGATTTTAAAATCACGAAAATCACTTAAACAAGTCTTTTTACCCACATATACTATATGTCATCCTAACTTTACGCAATTAAATGTTTCTAAAACTCTTGAAAGATCTCTTTCACTTCCCCTCTCATACGATATGTTCTCATTTCCTGAGGTTTCCTCCCCAGATTTTCGAGAATCTTCTCCTCACACATTCCGAGATTTGGCCTCAAATCTAATCATGGCTGCACAAGGAGGTGTTGGAGCTGGAGGTGGTGCCCCTAGAGGACCAGTAGGTGGTCAAGTACCGCTTCCTAGAATCTTCACTAAAGTAACTGCTAGATATGCTCCCCTTGTTCTTCTCGTTCCTCTTCATGATCTCCCCGAGAATTATATGAAAAGTCTTCCGAAATTTACAGGGGAAGGGGATCTGACTGCCCAAGAACATATAAACTTTTTCGACCAATTTGTTGACATCCTTAGAATAGAACACGAAGATGTCTATTCTAGACTCCTCGTTCAAACTTTCGAAGGATAGGTGAGGACCTAGTTCCGATCCTTAGCAGTTGGATCTTTAAGATCTTATGAAGAACTTGAAAGCACTTTTATTAGACAATGGGGAGAGAGGAAGGACCACCTCTACTACTTGACCGAATTTGGAGCCCTTAGAAAGAAAAACTCTGAATCAGTTCTAGAATTCAGACAAAGGTTCAACAAGTTGTATAATAAATCCTGGTTGAGGTTAAACCTTCACAACCCGCAACAAAAGTGACTTTTGTTGGCGCTTTTGATCCCGACTTCGCCTTATTATTGAGAGAAAGGAGATCAATAGATCTCACAAAGATGCAGGATGATGCACCTGAGATTGAATCAAATGTGATGGCATCAGGGAAATTAAAAGAAAAGACTGAAACTGGAAACAAAGAAAATAGGAAATTCAAAGAACAAGGTGGACCTTCAGGATCAGGGAAATCCTTGGGAGATAGAATAGATGAGATGGCTAGGGTTATTATAGAAATTTCAAACAAGATCTCAAAAATGGAACTAGAGAAATCGAAAAGGGATAATTTCCCCAAGAAAGATTTTAGAAGAAATTTTGATACTCAGGGACCACAGAAAATAATTAAAAATGAAGACCAAAAAATTCCAACACCCTTCAAAAGTGAAAACTTCATTGGAGAGGAAGATCTAGGAGATTTTGAAGAAATCGATGAAGATATTAATAATCTTGGCGACGATAATAAATCACCCTATTTATCGAGATAGGATTACGAAAGATCTTTAAATAAAGAAATTACATCGAAAGACCATGTTAGCAATAATATGTTTGAATATTTCACATATCAAGATATCATAGATAATATCATAGCTAAACTACAGGGAAAATATAATTTAAGACCAAGGAACAAAAGTCTCCCAAATGTTTCGACAAAAAAGATTTTGCCAAGAAGCGAAACCGATGAGGCAACTCCAAAAGTTGCTGATAAACAACCTGCGAAAAAAAACACAGCTGATACGCAACCTGTCCAGTCAGAATCAGTAGAAACACTCCCTGTGAAGAAACAAGTTCCTATAAATGAAAACAAGTCCACGTCACAATGAAAAGATGAAAAGAAAGGAATGGAGGCCCCGAACATAGAAAACGACAAGGCCCTAGGAAATTTTAATTTGGAAAACGAAATAAATAAAATCAAAATTCCTATTCCCCTTGTTGAATTAGCTAAAAATCCCATATACAGAAAACAAATCACCAATATGATTAACTTTTCCGAAGACGAAAGCCAAGCCGACGTCATCAACTTAGAAGATGACAAATCAAACATAGTCTTTGGTCCACACTTCAAAGGTGTGAGAGACACTGTGGCCCCCTTTTATATTACGTTAACCCTATTTGATCACCTTCTCCATAACTATATGTTGGATTCCAGAGCTTCCCACAATGTGATGCCAAAGGCGATTATCGAAAAACTTGGTCTTGAAATCACAAGGCCCTATGGTGACTTATATTCTTTCGATTCAAGGAAAGTCAAATGAATAGGTATGATTAAAGACCTAGTGGTAGGTTTGGATCAAATACCTTCTAAAAGTATTCTTATGGATGTAGTGGTTGCTAACATCCCTCCAGAGTATGGTATGCTATTATCTAGGTCATGGGGTGCCAATCTTGGAGGATCTCTCCAACTGGATATGACATATGCTACAATTCCAGTTTTCGAAGGACAATACACACGTCTTTACAGAGAGACTAGGTTGGCATTTACGGTAGGTGATCCACACAACCGAAACAATCATCCAGTTTATATTGCTGACCAAGACTTAGGAAATTGTATATTATCTATTGATGACGATTTTAAAGTAGATATAGACAAAAATTATATAGAAGAAAAAACTGAAAAAAAAAAAAGAAATAGAAAAAAATGTATATAACACTGGTGTATGGAAAATTTATTTTGATTGTGCCTCGTATTTCCTTGGAGCCAGAGAAGGAGCACTCCTTGTGGCTCCCAATGATCAATTCGTAATCCCCTTTTCATATAGGCTTCAATGGAATGTGTATTGTACAAACAATGTATGCGAGTATGAAGCTTTAGTGCTAGGATTAGAAGATGCTAGGAGGATGAAAATAAAGAAACTTGAAGTATTTGGTGATGCCAAGTTAATTATAAAACAAGTGAATCGGAAGTATCAGGCCAAGCATCCTAGATTACGGTCCTATAGGAACTGTGTCTGGGATTTAATCGAGAACTTATTCTCTTCTGTGAATATTCATTTTGTCCCAAGGTCTTAAAATCAACAGGCTGATGCTTTATCCAAAGTAGCATCAACTTTTACACCCCCAACTACTTTTAAATTAAACTATCACATACAAATGAGACATCGCCCTTCAATACCAAATAACATACAACATTGGCAGGTCTTTGAGGATGATGAGCAACTTTGAAAGTTTCTAGAATCATTAGATGAATTTGAAAAAATGCATACTGATCAAGAAAATCAAAATGATCCCATTTGGATCATGCAGGAGGGGGAAGATTCTAAAGAGTTTCACGATAAAATTGCAAATCACCGAATGCTCGTTCTCAAGAACAACTAGATTCCCAAGGGTCTAATTCCCTTGGAAAGTCTATTTAATCAAGATGATATCCCTTCAAAAACCACCCTACAACCCCAACCAGAGGAGGTTGAAGATTGTAATATAGGAACTAAAGAAAATCCCCGAATGGTAAAACTATCCAAATATTTATCTACAGAAAATAAAAATAAATACATAGAGTTGTTAAGAAAATACAAAGACGTTTTCGCATGGTCATATGAAGAACTAAAAACATATGACACTTTTGAGATCGAACATAAGATACCCCTGAAACATGGTGTCAAACCTTTTAAACAAAAACTCTGACAAATTAACCCCATTTTATTACCTGTTATCGAACGAGAAGTCAAAAAACTCCTTGATGCTAAGATAATTGTGCCACTGAGATATTTTGATTGGGTAGTCAATCTAGTCCCGGTTAGAAAGAAAAATGGGGAAATTAGACTGTGTGTTGATTTCAGAAATCTTAATAAATCTTCTCTCAAAGATAATTATCCCCTACCTAAAATGGATCATGTTCTAGAAAAAGTAGTAGGAGCTAATAGGATGTCAATGATTGATGGATTTTCAGGTTATAATCAAATTGTCATCAATGATCTTGATAAAGAAAAAACCTCCTTTACTACTCCTTGGGGCACATTTATGTACGATAAAATGCCATTTGGATTGATGAATGCAGGTGCTACTTTTCAACGCGCAATGGATATTGCTTTCGTTGGCGAATGGGACAAATTTGTAGTCATCTATTTGGATGACCTTACTGTTTTTTCTAAATCGGATGAAGACCATCTGATTCATCTCAAACAAACATTTGAAAAATGTCGCAGTTTTGGTCTATCCTTAAATCCTAAGAAGTCTCACTTCTCTATGCAAGAAGGCAAGCTGTTGGGTCACATCGTATCTTGAGATGGAATTAGAATTGACCCTAAAAGAGTAGAAGCTATAGATACAATAGTTATTCCCAGGAATGTGCAAGAAATTCAGTCATTCTTAGGAAAAATAATTTTTTTAAGAAGATTTATTCCTAACTTCACTGAAATCGTGAAATTGATTACAGATATGCTCAGGAAAAACAATGAAGTAAAATGGACAGCAGAAGCTAAAGCATCCTTTGCCCATATCAAGAAGGTTATAAGTGAGGCACCGATACTAGCGAGCCCTGATTATCTCAAAGATTTCCTTATTTTTTCATTTGCCTCTGAACACACACTTGCCACTGTACTCCTTCAGAAGAATGAAGAAGGTTTCGAGAAACTGATAGCCTTCTTTAGCAAAAGTCTCCAAGATGCCGAACTCAAATATAATATAATGGAAAAACAAGCATATGCTATGGTAAAAGCGTTAAAAGATATTAGAACTTATGTTTTACATTATAAGGTGATTGCATATGTACCCACTAGCTCTGTAAAAGATATTTTGGTTCAAGCAGACAGTGATGGAAAAAGAGGAAGATGGCTTGCCAAAATTCAAGAGTTTGACTTGGAAGTTAAAACGACAAAATTAGTAAAGGAACAAGGCTTAGATAAAATTTTAGCCGAATCCAATTTCAGAGCTCTTGGGATAAATAATTCTCAGGAGGAGGAAGAATGGGTAGATGTGAATGAACTTGAGGACCAAATAATTGAAATCCGAATCAAAGAGAAATTCGTGTCATCAAATTGGTACAAGGACATAGTAACATACTTACTGACATTGAAATGTCCAAGTGACTTGTCTTCGTCCAAAGCTAGAATGCTAAAGCTGCATGCAATCAAATACTGTATTTCCGAAAAATGATTATATTGGAAAGACCTGCTTGGCTTCCTCTTGGTCTGTCTGGTCGAGTCGGAAAAAGAAGAAGTTATAGGTCAATTTTACGAAGGAGTATGTGGAGGACACCACGCCTGGAGGGCTACGGCATATAAAATCCTGAGGGCTGGTTATTACTGACCCAAATGTTTCCCAGATGTCAATGCTAAGGTACGAGCTTGCAACCCTTGCCAATATTTTGCAGGGAAACATAAACTACCAGTGATGCCATTGGTCCCAGTCAAGACAGAAGATCCTTTTCAGCAATGAGGACTAGATTTCATAGGTGAAATTAATCCTTATTATAGTGCTCAACACAGATGGATCCTGACCTCTATAGACTACTTCACCAAATGGGTGGAAGCTATTCCAACAAGAAAGGCTACTGATTCGGTGGTTATAGACTTCTTAGAAGAAAATATTTTGTCTAGGTTCGGTTGTCCCAGAAAGATAGCCACAGACAATGCGCAGGCTTTTAAGTCTATGGCTATAGTCAGCTTTTGCCAGAAATATAATATTGTGTTGGGTCATTCCACAGCATACTATCCTCAGGGAAATGGTCTGGCAGAATCTTCAAACAAGAGCTTAATCCGTATAATCAAGAAAGTGTTAAACGAAAATAAAAAATCTTGGCATTTGCATTTGAAATATGCTCTGTGGGCAAATTGGATAGGCACAAAAAATTCTATTGGTACTTCTCCCTTCCAAATGGTATATGGAACAGATGTAGTGTTGCCTATAAACCTAGCACTTCTTGTAATGAAACTATGGCAAGATGAGAAGGAAGAGCTGAATCCTCTCACAAGAAGGATAAACCAGTTGATTGAAGTTCAACAGCACAAGGCGGTAGTGGATGAAAAGTTGTAGAAGTACTAGGATGACATGAAGGTATTATTTGATCGTAAAGCCAAGGAAAAAAAATTATCCCTGGGGATTTGGTTTTGAGATGGGATGCTCGAAAAGAGCATTCGGGAAAAAATGGTAAATTCGATCACATTTGGTACGGACCATTTAAGGTAACATCTCCTGAAGGAAAAAATTCATTTCTGCTTGAAAATTTGGATGGTCAAATTCTGAATGCTCCTATCAATAGGCGTTTTTAAAAACATTATATGAAATAATTAATTTCCAGAAATTTCCATTGTATATACTGTTTTGTTTTTTATTTTCATAATTTTCTTTAGAAAATATATTTTCATTTTGTAAATAAATAAAAATAAAATAAAATTAGTTAAGTTTTTGATTTTTTTTTTTTTAAATATATATATATATATATAATAAATAATAAAAATAAATAAAAAAATCTGTTGCTTATCCTGTAAGTTGATAGGTAAATAAAACGTGTTTTCAATACTTACACCTTAAGGGTTTCACCTAGAACAAGTTTAAAGGAAATCGAAGTAAAAATCTTTAAGAGAAGAGTCCAAATGGTTATTTTTAATTTACAACCTATGTTTTCTGACTTACAGATTGTTGGACGTCTCCTTTTTATACCAATAGTTATGTCCTTTTCTTTTTTGGGTTTCCCATAGAGGTAGGAGATATTATGTCTTAACTTTTGAAGTCGAAAAATAGTTCTAAATGAGTAAGACCAGTCCTCATAGTTCTTATTCAGCGACTAAAAGTGGTTATGCTTAGGTTGATTCCGACTCTCTTAGGTTTCTTAACAGTTTGTCTAAGGATTTGAGCTTGCTCAAAAGAAAACCCCTGAAAATAATCTTCCCCTTTTTCTCTGCAAACTAAGGTGTTTTGAAAGTTGAGAAAAGATTGGTTTAGAGTAATCAAAATAGGTTGACAAACCTCTATTGTAAATTTTTACACAGATAACCACCCCTGATATTTCAAGTATCACTGATTGCCCCCACTTCATATTTATAAGCTAAATATAAGACATATGGTGAAAGGAAATTCATATTTGATTGCCCCCATCTAGTCCCAAAGAAAATGAAAGGAAATTCATCTAAATGATTGTCCTCGTCTAATATAAAAGAAACATATAACTTCACTGGGGTACTGAACAGGCCCGTTGGCAGTGAAGCAATATCTAAGTGTAAATATAGAATTAGCACTCAAAGCGGTGAAAGGAAATTCAGTAAAAAAGGGATAGATAACTTCACCGGGGTACTGAACAGGCCCGTTGGCAGTGAAGCAATATCTGAGTTATCTTTAAGGTTGTCATACTTATCTACCACTCTATTCTAGTTACCAGTTTTTTCGAAACCGAATCTTCACCCCAAGTCTAGATAGAGCTCCCCATTTAAAAATATAAGTTTTGTTTTGATTGATGCAAGCTGAAAGTCACAAATCTGTTGAGTTTCTTAATATTGTTTTAATCATCTTAATACTAACTTAATTTTAGAAGAGAAGGAGAATATTATGAAGAAGACTGCAACTGAGTTTAAAACAAATGAGAAATTTTGAAATGATTTTCAGAAGTTGAAATGAAATCTCTTTTTCCTCTTTTTCCTCTCCCTTAGCAGTTTCAGTAGTGATAAATCCTTGACCCCATTAACCCAATGAAGGCACTAAGTCTACATGTTATCCTTGTCCCACAAGGAGACGAGGTCCCCAGTTGGAGCCTATGTTGAAGCAGTGCTTAAATTTGTATCCCTAAGGCCTAAATTTTTCTTTTTCAGGTTTCGGATTTTCACAAAACATGAGTTTTGTTATCAATCCCAAGCACACGACACCTTTTTCTTAAAGTTTTTTAATTATTTGCATAATAAAAGGCAAAAGGTTTAAAAAAGAAATTTAAGAATCCCGATGCTTTTTTATTTGAAATTATTTAAATCGGGTTAAATTTTAAAACTAACGGTCTTAAAATTAAACTTAAAGAATTTTCGGGATTCGAGGTTTGCTACAAACAAATTTTTTCGATGCAAATCGAATCGCGAAATCCCGATATCCGATTTCCCAAAACGTTGAAGCCTTAATTAAAACACAGATTAATTAATTCTCTTATAAGAAAGGTTAAGGGTTAAGATAATCATGTCGCGATTTCAGGATTTGCGGTTCAGTAAGATCACATCTCCTGTCATCATAATTCCCGAAATCCCGAATCACGAAACCCTGATCCACAGTTCGCGTTAAATCAAACTAATTTTGTTTTGGCCTTAATCATGATTAGTTAGTTAATTAAGATGAGTTAAGTCCTATTTTTTTTTTTTTAAAAGAAAATCGTCGCGATTTCGCGATTTCGAAGATCGAACTTCACTGATAACATACTTCTTGACACCATGATCCCCGAAATCCCAAAAATGTTTTATCTCAATTAATTAATTTGCAAAAATAGTTTTAAGTCTTAATTAAAACATCGCGATTTCACAATTTTGGAAATCGGATTTCATCGACGACATACCTCTCGACATCATGATTTTCGAAATCGGAAAAACAAAGTTTTCATCTTTAATCTATGATTAGCACTAATTAACCTTTTTTTTTCAAAATAGGATTAATGGTAATCATTATTTAAGCATTCATTCATGTTTCACCTTCCGATTAAGTAAATGTCTCATTTTCTTTAAAAACCCAAAGGCGCCTAAATACGGACATTAAATGCGTATCTTAGAAATATATCTTCTGCATTAAAATCCTTAAATTCATGACAACTGTGTCAATCTTGTCATTTTAAAATGTATTCAAAATGAACATTCAAATGTCTTTGTTTTCATTTTTAGCTGAGCTCATTCATCCATTTTCTATGACAGGTTTTCAATTAAACACAAAGTCATGGCACCGAAAAAGGCACCGAAGAAGAATGAAGATGCACAGGAAGGATATATCATCTCCGACACCACTCCACATGCTATAGACTCTATTAAATATTGGACTCAAATCTCCGAATTGCTGGAATACGAGCTTGAGAATGCTCATCATGATTCTGAATATCATTGACAGAACATAGTTGAGTCAAAGCTTCATAAGATCATTGCGCGCTCGCGTCTTGTGGCATACAATGATATGATCAGCTGGGCCCTGGATAAGGTCAATATCCCAACAAGGAGCATCTTAAACAACCAAGGAGTTATCGTCGGCTCATTCAGGCCAGAACACATACAAGTAATGTATAAACTCTCGCCAAATCCTAAACATACTTTTAATGTTGAATTTTTAGCAGAGTTTCAGAGGAAAGAATGTATTGAGGCAGACCATACATATCTGGATATGATTAGAGAATGGGCAAGGTGTCCAACAAAGTTTAGAGCTGATTCTCATGGGATTTATGCTACAAAATCCTTGAATGAATACATGGTATATGTAGCCATTATGTTATGTAGACTTTTCGAGAGAAAAGATCCCTGCCATTTTCATGCAGATTGGGTGCCTTTTTTTGAAGAAGTTTCAGAAGGAAATGGTTTTAACTGGCATAATATTTTGTCAGATAACCTAACACAGGAAATCTTAAATTACAAAGTAGCAAAATCAAAGGGAAAACCAACAACCTTTTACATGTCAGCATACATTATGGATGCAATCTGTTATGTGACTCCTTATCCTTTAATGAATTGGAGTTGGAATATTTCCTTCCCAGAACTCATTCATAAATATCACTTGGCCCTGTGGAAAGAAAATGCTAAGGATGCATTTTATGAGGTTTGTCATTTTATTATAATTCCTATGCATAAAATATTTTATGGATGTTAACCACCTCGCATTTCTGATGCAATCACATAAAATATTAAAGCAATTGCCAACTGGTTTATTGACTAGAATTTTTTCTACATTAGGGTTTACGGTTGTTCCATTCCCCCTCACACACTCCCTAAATTCCAACCGGACAGACTGGTGTGCAGGGAGGTAGCCCATCAGATAGTAAACGACAGTGTTGGATTAGAATTAAAAGAAGCTTAGAAGAAGTCATGGTCATCTTTCCCTGTTCATATTGGGAAATTTTCTTTATTAAATTTAGGCCATTCTAAGGTAGAGGCTGAATCATTAGAAGAAGTGAAATTAGTAGATATTGAGCACATAAAGTATGACCCCTACCAAGTAATAAGCAGGCATTTTTTACATTGTAATCTAAAGGCGTATGAACATGAAATATCTATTTATGATGATGTATTTAAGGATGTTAAATCCTATGAAGAAGTACTGAATAGAGTATAGGCCATGCCACCTGACTCACAGACTAGATTCACATCATTTCAGAGCCATAGGTGAAGTTGTCTGCCCAAGAGTTTGCAGGGTGAAGTTTCGACCCAACCTCCAGAACAGGAAGGGCCCCATCTAGGGTTTGAAACTAATACACAGGATAAAGAAAATACCAAAGGAAAGATGAAGGATACCGAGATACCTTCCCAAGACACAGAGGGTTCTCAAACAAAATAATCAGAGACAGAGAAGGAAAAAGAGCTGGAAACAACTCCAGAAATATTTAAGGATGTTCTTGAAAAGACAGAAGGAACAACATAAACAAAGCTCGGTAGTCCTATCACTTTTTTAACCCCATTGCAGTCAACTTATGGAACCCCCCATGAAGGAGCTCTGTATGCTAGTGATCTAGAGCCAATTTCAAGGGATGAAATCCCTCCATCAGATTACTTTTTCAGTAAAAAGAGAAGAGAAATATTGAAACAGGAAATCCATCCAAGAGGAGAGGGGATGATTAAAAAACATAGGGTCATTATAGATGGAGAATTTTCTATGGAGTTAGCAGGTACGATGGGTGCTATAACATCAACATATATATATTCTGTTGGCAGTTTAACAAGCATGCTCTAACAAAAAGACCAAACAATAATTCAGTTATAGGACAAATTAAAAGAAACTGAGAGAAATACCAATTGGGGAATACAAAAGGGTCTAGAACCAGCTAGACTAAAAGATATGCAAGAAATTCAGAAAATGAAAATAGACTTAGAAGAGGCAAAACAGATAAGACAGGTCACACAAGCACAGGTCCAAAAGCTGGGAGAAGAAAACAAACAGTTACAAGATAAAATTAGTTCTATTACTAACCAAGTAGTAGAACTTGAAATTTCCAGGACACAAGCATTGGGGATATATTTGAAAATAGAGGAAGAACAACAAAAAGTGTTTTTGAATCTGGAAGTAGTCCAGAATTATTTTCAAGAAACAAATAAATCCTTGGAGAATGTTTTCCAGAAGGAAAGGGAATCGAAAGCGGCTAGAAAGACTTTCCAAAAGGCAGTAGCCCTCTCAACAAAGGAAGAAGTTGGAAGGATTAAAAAATTATCCATTTATGAACAGGTTAAAGGGGACATAATACTTAAAGTGTGGGAAGGAGGCTTGGCCGAATATAAAATATTAACCAGAGACGTCAATGATGATTTCCAGGGAATTTTTGATCTCTTAGAAAGAACTTCATTGAATATTGGAACAGATGACTGTCCCGGATTATTAGGTGAGATTAATATTGCCAAGCACCAGCTAAGGTTCAAATAAGAGCTGGAGGAAATGAAGATAGAGATTTCAAAAATTAAATTAATCAATATCATAGAAATCAACAAATGGATGGTGACACCGAACCTAAAGTGGCAAACTATTAAGTTCACAGGGAAGAGGATAGAAAATCGTTTGCCTGAGTTACAGAAATTTTTTTTTATGTTTGAAGCAAATGAGATACCAGATGCTCCCAGATATTTTGTGAAAGTTTTGGGAAAGTGTGTTCAGTGTCTTGAAGCAGAGAAAGGAAGTTCATCAACACAAGCATAAAAAAATATTTTTTAAAATGTTTTTATCATTAGAAATTAGAAAGGAAATGTAAATGGTTGAAATTATTCTTATATGTAACCGTAATATTAGGAAGTTGGTTAGTCATCAACGAGAAAATTTTGATGAAGATGTATAAATGTATTTTCTAAAGACTAAGCAATGGGGCTTTTTATTTTTTGGAGAGAGCCGATTGTATTAACAATTTTCCAATCCATCATAATATACATTACAGATGAGATTTTGAATCCTGCCAATTTGTAGCTATGTGTTCTTCAACCCTGTTTACTATACTTTATTGTGTTTTTCGTTCAATTTTTTTCTAATGAATAATCAATTTGAAGTTACTTACAAACATCTCGTATATAGTTTAGATTGATTTGGATATCAAATTATTTATAGTTTTTCCTCTAAAATTACTATCAATGATTTTAAGACCTGTTAATCATTTGAACCTTAATACTTAACTTTTCATTAGAAACCTCATTTTCTTTCTTTATTACCTGTCGAAATATGAGATTCTTTCTTGATTAAATCCTCATATTTTTCTGTAGTACTTCTTTGTTATTTTATAATTCTCAAATTGTTACAAATCCAGGAAACGACCTCGAATGTATTTATGTTAGTGTTTTGAATTTCAAAATTGTTTTTCCTATTCTCATCTCTTAAAAGTTTGAAGTTACATTTGATTAAATTCTTTCATGATTAAATAAAATCTTATCCTCCATGACTGTTCCAAGTAGCAGAAAACCCAACATTGAACCTGGCCTTCAAGATCAAACCAGTATTGCTTTGAACTTATTTAATACCATCCTACAAACAACAACTAACCGGGTCGAATTAGAACGTTCATGGGATGCTATTGAGAGGGATATTAGCATCCAAGAACAATGGGAAGCTACACAGAGACAGTTGAGAAACTAACTCTGCTTCACCCTTCCTTTTCAATTCTTATCCTCAAATTATTCTTTTAAACATTTACGGATTCCTTGAGAGTATACTTTACAGCCTTAAAGTGTAAACTCAGGAACAACACGAAGCTTGAAAAATAATCAACAAAAATTAGCTCGTACCTTGATTTACTGATTGATGGATGTGAAAAATGGCCCATGAGGTCACTATGGATCAGATCTAAAGGAAAGGAAGCCTTATGATTCTTTCCTTTGTCGAATTTCTCTTGAGGGTGTTTTCCAAGAACACATCCCTCATAAATTCCTTTGGAGAAGTGGATGTTAGATAGACCATCAACCATTCCCTGCTTGCTAAGTTGTTGCATATATCTGAAATTTAAATGGTCAGACCTTCAGTTCCAATATCCTATTTCTTTCATCAACATGGGTAAGCAATGATGCAGAATTTGGTTCAATAAATTCAGAAAATGTGTAGAATCTGGATTGATGATTTACCTCACCAGCAGAAACCTTGGAATTGGTTTGTATTCCATAGGTATCCACTGCATCAGGTGTGAATATGACTCTCTTTCCGGTGCCAGAGTTTGTCATCTAATACATGGAGAGAATATTGACGAAACGTTTGGGAACATGTAGCACATTCTCAAAGCTTTTGTTTGTGAGTTCAATTCTTCCTTTGTCAGTGACCTCGACAAGAGATTTGTCCCCCATCAAAATAGGAGTACCTTTGCATGCATCCAATAAAGAGTCGGATTTGTTTTTGGCTTCCATGTGGTTTGATTCAACTGAATCTATGATCCAAGAATCAAGAGTGTTGGGCCTCTTTCGTCACCTAAATGAGAAAAATAGAGGTGCTTACAATCTTAGTTGGGTTAGTTAAGCAAGACAACAGTAAAGGAAAGGGTTAGAAGAATAAACATAAAAGGATAAGCTAAGAATTAAACTAGGAAAGGAAGAAACAATTAAACTATTGTGCATAAGGACATAAGAACAAGAAACAAGAAAGACTCATGTCACAAATGGAAAGGATTTTATTAGTGAAAAGAAAACACCAAAGAGAAAGGGGACTTTGGGTCCCTTCTTCCTCCAAGGGAGGGCTCTTGGCCCCCCAAGATTGAGCTCTTCTTACAACTTGGAAACTTGAAATAAATGGTGAAAGAATCCCAAGATAACCTACTCAAAAGGTTATGTGGATGGAATGGTGCTAGTATGCTCTTGATGAGAAAAGAGGTTTCCCCAAGAGAATAGCAGCAACATAACCTTTCAAATGAATTCCTTGAAAATGTAGTACATCCATGGCCTTGTTTTATAGAACCAATTTGAGGTATTGTGCAACCAAATTTTAGTGTGAAAAGGGGTTGTTTAGGGCACCTTTTAGTCTTTCACCAGCCACCCAGCCGGATCCAGCTGAGATTTGGATGTCAAATTGACTTGGAAGATGAACCAGAAGTGGGTGGGAGACCGAACAACATCATAAATGCGTCGTTCTCTGGTGTGTGCATAGTTTAGCGTCCACAATCGTGCATCGTGCACATGTGCACTTTTCCTTCTTTTCTTGATGGCACATGTGTGTGCGCGCCCTGTGTAGTCATAACACATCTTGATTTTATAACTGGTTGTATAGTTTTGGACCTCTTGGAAATGTTTTTTTGGTAATTTTGGTCCATGGGTAGACTCATAGTTGTTTGAAGATGCTGGATTCCTATAACCATTTGCAAACGAAATTTCAGTGATAACAGGGAGAGGAGTTGATGGAAATCAAAGCATGGCTAGGATTGTCTTTCTTAGGATTCTGATCTTCTGGCTTCTTCTTCTTGGAATCCTTAGGGATGCAATCTCCAAATTTGTTTTGTTGAAGTATTTGAGCCATTTGATCTATCTATTTCTACATACCTACAAATTTTGGATGGAATCATTTGTGCAGTAAGTGCATTTCTCCCCTTTTCTTCCCTTTCCACCTTTGGATCTAGAGTCATCATTGAAGGGTTTTGATTACCCTTCCTTCTTTGGACTTGTATGTTCTTTCCTTCTTTCTTTGTATTTATATATTTTATTTTGATGACCGCTACCATCATGCATAGTAAGTGCATTCCCCTTTAGGCCTTTGATTTTTCCCATGTTGATAATCTTGTTCCACTCTTGTGTCATATATTCAATAAAGAACTCAAGAGAGGGAATCTTCTAGGTGGATCTAGAGGTGATCCTAAATTAATGAAATGTGGATATAAACACTGAGTATTCCAGACAAAGTTTGGAGAGAATGGTGAGAACCATATGTTTCTCCTCCTAAGATTTATCAATCCTGCAAGCCTTGAGTTGTGACAACAAATCCTTATAGTTGGTAAGGAAATTTTGGAGATTTTCAAAGGTTTTTGGATCCAAAGAGAGAAATTCCACCTCGATCATGTGTCCCCTCATCTCATCTTGTTTAAAAAAATCCCTTCCATTATGGTACATGATTCATTGTGGGTTTTACAGGAGGATATGTGAAAGAGGAGTTAAGGAGAAATGAGACTGCAAATAGTTCCAAACGCTTCATCCATTCGATTTAGATAATTGTATTTTTATATGGTTTATGTGGGTTTAGTATCTGTGTCCATGGTTAACCTTTATAATCCTCTACCTCAAATATGCACTATCATCTACTCTTTCTATGCAAAGAATGAATTCTTTTGGAAATTCCATTTTTCCATTGTCTTCAATCTTCGGGTCTGTCTTTTTCCTAGCAATTTTTCAGCTCTGATACCATGTAAATGTGTTGAAATTGCACATAATAGATGTAGATAGAAAATGACATAAATAGTTTGCAGAGAAAATATAAGAAAAGGGAAGCAAGGGAGAAAGAATGGAAAAATTATCATTAACTAAATGAATGAATGATAATTTACACATGATATACTCTATATAAATCAACTAATGCACACTCGAGGAGAATCCAATGTGCCATAGTGGTGGTATAGAGTGATATAGACACACACCGACAGTTACGAGTGTAAATTTCCACCTAGTCTAGTCTCTCAGAAAGTTACGGGAGTGAACTACCACCTAGTCTGAGTTAACTTGTCTCCCAGACTTCAGTTAACTAACTGAAACATAGTGAAGTGAGGAGGAGATTAGGGAATCATTTCTAATGTGTTAGTCTGGTGATAATCCCAAGGACAATGTGCAGTAGCTAGTGATGATCCCAATTATGCATGGTGATGATCCTGATGTGGCATCTAGACTCCACTCAACTGATCAAAATGAAGTGTGAACTTAAGAGAATATTCTCCCTAAACTATAGGAGACTAAATAATCACTAATAAACATAGGGAAAACCTTAGGAAAAAGAAATCTTAGGTGTGTGTGAAGTATCTCCAACATTCTCTATGTGGAAAGTTGGGGTGCCTGGAATGGGGAGTGGATCCACTAAAAACAAAAGCAGATAGGTGATATATATCACTGCGATCATTGCCACATGGGAAATCCAATGATGTAGATGTCAAATAAGGGTGTTGGAAAGGGTGGGTGGGACCACAGGAAAAAAAGGTTGATAAGTGATAGCTACCACAATGATTAGGGTGAAAAGGGGAATCCAATGGGATAGGTCACAAATAAGGGTGATGGGAAAGGGTTCAAGTCCATGGAAAAAATACACTTAAAAATTATAGATACCATTTGTTGGGCTCTAAAGATGTCATAAAAACAACCTTAGTGTGACATTCTTTTATCAACCAAGGATTCCTCTTTTCTTTCAAGAATATCAGCAAAGTCTATTCAGATAGTCATAGAGGTTTAAATCGTGTAGATAATTCAGTTAAAGAAAATCCGAGTCTAACTAGTTTACTACAATAATAAAGTCTTCACACATTCATTAAAAACTCTGAAACTAATAACTCACTTAACAGAATTGTAATCTGATCAATAACACACCATGAATCAAAGCATCAATCAATTTTCTAAATTCATTTATCTAAGGAACAATAATTTAATCTGTAAAAACACTAAATGAATCAATCTCTTAATGAATAATTAACCTACTGGAAAAGAACAATGATCTACTTCATATTTAAGAAGGAACAACAAATGTGAATTAAGAAAAAGGAACAACAAATGTGAACTTGATAAAAGGAACAACATGTGTGAAAATTAAAGGATTTTTCAAACGATAAACTAATAGTAATTAGAAATGGAACAACAATCAACAATATTTAAATGAAACATATTTCCTCTGTAATTGAGCAGCATAACCAATTCATAAAATAATCGACACACTCACCAAATTTACCACGCGCACTAGTACGCCAACATTTTCCAAGGAAATTTTATGACTCTAATTCTGGTCACATCGAAAATACTTTTCTGTGAATATTCACTTCGATTGCACCCTTTTGACCCATCCAAGCTTAGTGTTGAAATGAGGCTCTGATACGATACTGTAATGAACCCCTCGACCAACCTAACACTGGGGTACACCACTCCAGAGAAACCACTCATGCTTTGTCGCCAGTTGGTAACATTTCTAGCCAAGAGGCCAGACATGCTACTCTAGGGAACACTTTCATTCCCATACTGCAGAACATACAAGAGCATACCCAGTAGTCAACTAAGAAATGCCACCTAAATTTACCCTTTAGACTGCATGCAACTAAATCATATACATACAACATGCTTGCAGAAGATTTACATATAACATAAACAAACAATTACTTTCTGTAAAAAGACTTTTATATTGCAAATAACAGTAATTACCGATATGCATCATTTACAGGAAATTACCAATAAGCACACAAGCAGTCATAGTCACATATATGATAAAATCATAACATGGACATGTAACTAGCAAAACAACATATCCATATATCATACAATTGATACTTATATATAAAAATACTGTCACCAACTGCTTACAGACCGTCCATGAACCTCCCATCCATAGATTACATTGTTCATCACTCTCAACAGTTAATCACCCCCGAGTTGGGACTGAAATCCACCTAGGGTAAATGGATTCCTATTCAGAATAAGGCTCATGGACAACAGGAAAGACTCAGTCTCGGGTGCTCACTCAAGTAATAGCCTACAACCTCTCATTCCCCACATGCATGTCCCACCCAAGGAAGTGTGCTCCTTCTCTACTCAGCAGTCCCTTGGCTGCCCCACTTCCCTTCCAGGGCTTCAGCAATAGGCCAGACCAAAAGTCTCAGAGTGTTGTAGCTGTAGTTTAGCACCTACAAAAATCAATCCCTGAAAATTCTCTCTCTCAAAGAACTGCTCACAGGCCTGATAACTTGCTTCTTCAATCTCTCTCCAAGATAACTAGGTACACCAACCAAAAGGGATGGGGAAACAACTTTCAGAAAGGTGGAATGTTTGTCTCAAGGATAACGGAATGTATGAGTGAAATGGTCATGGAGTCATTGACTAGATAATTGAGTGTGTTTTCTGGGAATCACTACGAACTCTCTATCAAAATGATGGTCAGTCTATGGGTTTTTCCCCCTTCTGTTCGTAAGGTCTCTCTCCCCCATCATCCCCCCTGAGCTAAGTTTCCCATGATATGAATGCATGTCCCCAGCTTGACACTTGTCATATTGAAAGTTACTTTTGTCCACTTGTCCCCAACTTTAGAACTTAGGATAAAATTATCCCTACTTTATGTTTTGGGAAATATTAATATAATATTCCCTTGTCTTTTGGCCCTCCCTTTCCCTAAATGGTGAAGTTCAATGCCCCATCTCTTTTATTGTGTTCGTTCTACACGCATTAATGTATTTTATATTAATCATGAGTCATGTACAAAGTAGGCACATTTTCCCTTGACATCTAGGCGCACTGGCCTAAGTCCAAGACATAAGCATTATGGCTTATAATACTGGCTCACTAGCCTATAATGCATATTATATACACAAAGGTTTTCTTACCTTAATATTGTGTTCACTTAGTTACTACGTGTTGTATCCTCTATCTTTTAAGGTTACACACACCTTAGTTACTGTGCACAGTATTAAAAAATGTGCACATTACATCCCTTTACTGCGTAGTATATGTGTGCACCATGCCATGAAAGGTATATTACAAAAATCATGTCTAAACAACTCACTAGCTTAAATATTCTTGGATTATATTTACATTTGGGTTTGGCCGAGGGATATTACAATCCCCTCCCCTTATTTATGCACTATCCTTAGTGCATCATGTACCCATATACAACAAAATTCTCAAAATTATTCAAAAATATGTGGGTACTCTACCCGCATTGCATGCTCATTCTCCCAAGTAGCGTCTTTAGGTACGTACCAGGTCCATTGGACCTTTACAATCCCTATGGCTCGATTTCGGATTTTTTTGATTTTTCGATCTAGGATGCACACTGGATGCACTTGGAAAGCACCTTCTTTCTCTAGTTGAATAACAGTCCAATCAATAACATGATTAGTATCGGGTATATATTTATTTAGTAATGATACATGGAAGACATTATGAACAGACATAGATGCAGGCAATCCAATCATATAATCAACTGGACCAATCCTCTCTAGGATTTCAAATGGTCCACAAAATCTGGTTGCTAACTTGGCGCAGCTTCCCAGCTTCAGGGAGCTCCTTTTAGATTTCATTTTCAAGAAAACATGATCACCCACTTTGAATTCTCTATGGATTTTGTTTTTATCAGCATATATTTTCTGTCTGTCTTGGGAAGCTTTCAAATTCTGCTTAATTTTTGACATTTGGTCCTCCATCTCCTTGAGCAATTCTGGCCCTACTACTGTTTTATCAGTTGGATTATCCCATCTTACTGGAGTATTGCATCTTCTACCGTAAAGTGCTTCAAATGGGCTCATTTTCAATGATGCCTGATACCCATTGTTATAAGTGAATTCTACCAAGTGTAGGTAGTCTTCCTATTTTGATGGTTTATCCATCACATACATTCTCAACATATCTTCTATCACCCTATTCACTCTTTTTGTATGTCCATCAGACTCAGGATGGTAAGCTATACTAAAGTTCAGATTCATTCTGCATCCTTTGAACAATCCTTTCTAGAAATTTGAGGTGAATTTCAGGTCTCTGTCAGACACAACCATTTTAGGAATTATGTGCAATCGTGCCACTTCCCTCATGAAAATAACGATGACATTTTCTTCCTTGTGAGTATCTTTTAGTGGAATGAAATGGGAAGATTTTGTAAACTTTTCCACCACTACCATAATCAAATCATGTAGCTTGCCTATACTAGGCAATCCCATAATAAAATCCATTGTCACCACTTCCCACTTCCATTCAGGAATGGGCAAAGGTTGCAGCAATCATGTTGGGTGCCTATGCTCTATTTTAACTTTCTGACACTCCATACACCTAGCGATATATTCTGCAATTTCTCTCTTCATACCTGGCCAAAATTATTGGCTCTTGACCACTGTTACGGTTTTCTAATATCCAGGGTGCCCTGCATAAGGAGCATTATGAATCTCATGCAAAATTATACGTTTCAAGTCCTGGACATTTGGTATAAAAATTTTGTTCTTGTGCAACAGTATTCCATCTACTCCCAACTTATAAATATCCATCTTCCATGGTGTCTTACCTTGATGTAGCATTGCTACCAATTCTTTGTACTGTAGATCCAAATTTTTTCTTTTAACATCAGTCTGATACATGCTAATGGTTGTAGCATGAAGCTCATGAACCCTCCTGCTGAGTGCATCCACCACTTTATTTTCTTTCCCTTTGATATGCTTTATATCAAAGTCATATTCGCTTAGAAATTCTAACCATCTGCTTTGTCTGGCATTTAGATTTGGCTGATCAAATAAATATTTCAAACCATTGTGGTTTGTTCTTTACTCAAACTTTTTCCCCATGAGGTAGTGTCTCCATTTCCTCAGGGCATGCACTATGGCTACCAACTCCAAATCATGAGTGGCATAGTTTCTTTCATGCTCCTTCAACTTCATTGATTGATAACATATCAAAAATCCATTTTGACTGAGGACTCCACCCATTCCTTCATTACATGAATTTGTGCATACAATGAAATCTTCATTTGGGTCTGCAATCCTTGGTATTGGAGAACTTGTCAATAATTGTTTCAAATGTTGGAAACTCCTTTCACAGTCCGTCATCCATTGAAACTTCATACCTTTCCTTTGCAAGGAAGTGATAGGGTGTGCTATCTTTGAGAATCCTCCAATGAATCTCCTGTAGTAACCTGCAAGGCCCATGAAATATCTGACCTCTGTCACATTCTTTGGTGCTAACCATTCTCTAATGGCTTCTACCTTCTCAGGGTCCACTGCTATTCCATCTTTTGAGATGATATGCCCCAAATAATGAATTTGTTTCTGATAAAATGAACACTTACTCAATTTGGCATACAAATGGTGCTCCCTTAATACTTGCAACATCATCCTCAAATGATGTTCATGCTCTTCCTATGACTTGGAATATATAAGAATGTCATCCAAAACGACAATGAAAAACTTGTCCAAATACTCTCAGAAAACACCATTCATTAAGCACATGAAAACAACTAGTGCATTTGACAATCCAAATGGTACCACTATGAAATCATAATGACCATACCTTTTCCTAAAGGCGGTCTTGCTAATATATTCTTATTTAATTCTTACCTTATGGTATCCTGATCTGAGATCTATCTTTGAAAATATCCTTGCATCCTTCAATTGATCAAAGAGGTCATCAATCCTTGGTAGAGGATATTTGTTCTTAACAAACACTTTATTCAATTGTCCGAAGTTAATGCACAATCTTAACGTTCCATCTTTCTTTTTCACAAATAATACTGGGGCACCCCGAGATGATACACTTGGGTGTATATACCCCTTCTTCAGAAGTTTTTCAAGCTGCATTTGCAACTCCAATTCTGGTGTGATCATCCTGTAAGGATTCTTTGATACTGGCGCTGCTCCAGGTATCAAATCTATAGAGAAATCAATGTCTCTCCTTGGGGTTAGTCCTGGTACTTCCTTGAATACATCTTCAAACTCTTTCAGGACTGCATAATTCTCCAAATTTGGCACCTTGTCTTTAGGTGTCTCCTCCATATGAGCTGCAAATATTTGACATCCTCTTCTATAACATTTCTTCAGTTGTAATGCTGAAATTTCTCTAATGGTTACTGCCCTGGGAATTCCTTGCACCTTTTTTTG
This sequence comes from Picea engelmannii, assembly GCA_009831015.1. Taxonomy (NCBI): domain Eukaryota; kingdom Viridiplantae; phylum Streptophyta; class Pinopsida; order Pinales; family Pinaceae; genus Picea; species Picea engelmannii. Next base: position 453,515 of record ML782123.1, on the reverse strand, counting down.
GTTCCCTTCTTCATCCAATAAAGTGAATGCTTTGTTATGAAAATCCAATAGAGAATGATCTGGGTCCAATCAATCCATCCCAATTAAATAGTCATAGGAACCTAAGGGTAAGATTTTCAAATCTACCCTGGTATTTAGTCCATTCATGTCTATGAGGCAGGACTTAACCATCTCATTAACTTTTCTTTTGGATCCTGTATCGAGTTGCACCAACCAGGATTTCCCATGCTTGCTTCTTGGTAATTGAAAATTTTCCACCATCTTTGGGTCTATATAACTAAGGATAGCTCCTGAATCAATTAAAATAGCAAGAGTTTAGTTGTTGATCATACCTTCTACTTAAATCATGTGGGACTGATACTCTGCTTGATTGTTGTCCAGGGTTGCATAAATCCTTGGCACATTTCTACCCATGTCCTCTAATATCTCAACTCATTGTACATTGTGAACAACCCTACCTTTTTCACCTCTGTGAGGACAATCTATGAACCTATGGTCTCCTTTACAACCCCAACATTGCATAGGTGGTTTTCTTAGCCCTTGATTCCCTGTGTCAATCACTATGGTTTCCTTATGCGTTTGCTGCCATTGTGGATTATTTCTGAAGAATGGTGGCTTAGTTCCCTTCTTCCTCTGATCCATCTTGAATTTCTTATTGTATTCCCAAGCCTTTTTGAAAGCTGGTCTTGCTTTCAACTGGTCATATAAGCATTTAGCTCTCCTTATGGTCTCTTCTAATGTCTTGGGATCATCATACTGTATTTTTTCACTGATGAACGATGGAAATCCACTTAAGTACCATTGAATCTTGAATGTCTCATCCTTAATGAAAGATACATACTTCAACAGTTCCAGAAACCTTCTCTCATATTCATCGATGGTCATACTTCCAAGCTTGAGTTCAAAGAACTCTTTCATTTTCTTGTCATAGTATCTCTTGGTCAAGTACTTCTTCTCAAAATACTTTTTGAATTCTCTCCAAGTAACAATTTTCTCTACAATGTGTTGTACCTGCACAATTTGATCCCACCACATGGAGGCCTTTCCTTTGAGTTGATAGATAGTGATTCTACCTTCAATATGGGAAGAATAATTATGCAATTGAAAATACTTCCTCATGCCTAGCAACCATGTTTCGGCATCTTCATCCTTCTTGTGCTCACCATCAAATGTAGGAGGTTTGATTTTGTTCATTTCTCCTCACAGCTCATCCATCCTAGATCTCTTATACCTTCTGACAGGGGATAGACTTGAGATGCTTCCTAATCTCTTATGGGAATGTCTATGGGTATGATGGTGATGTCTACTAGCACTTTTTACTTATCCCTTCTCCTCTGAAGATTTGTGACTCTCAGATCTACTTGAGTCACTCTCCTTAGCCAATGTCTTCTCTATTATGTTCAAACCTTCCAATAGTTTCATGTTGAAGTCATCCTACTGCTCTATGGCTTTCATAATCCTTTCATTATCAGCTTTATGGCTTTGGACATCTTTCTGCAAATTCTTAATTGTCTTAGCCATATTCATATCTTCATTCCTTTCTTCTCCATGTCCATTGGATTTTGTTCCTTTCATGCCCAAATGGACATCCATCCCTCAGCTCTTCTATGGATGACTGTAATTCCCCTATGCCTCTTCCATTCTTACAAACTCTGCACTAGTCTGACCTAACTGAGTTGTTGTTAATTATGCAAAACGTGCAGCCATCAAAACTAATCAACAATTCATGAGAATATGCACCATTTAGATTCAACATACACATCAACATTATCACTCTCGGTTTCTTGGTGTTATCACCATGACAATTCTAGATAAGACCCAAGTCTCGAGAATGTTAACGCGTAGTGCCTTATGAGATACACTTTCACAAGAAGTTGGTTTTGTCGAAACCACTTTCGCCAAGACGTGGTATTACTTGTCTCAACATGTCAAATCCAGCACTCGTGGAGCAGGTGATGGCTAGTCAGATCACCCTGTTTCATTTGTTTAGTACTTCACAACCATGCGATGTCAGCAAGATGCTGCCATGTAACGAACTCAAAAGCTAATCATTTGAAATGGATTGGCCGAGCATGGAAACCCAACGCTCCTTGTACATAATCTGTCTATGCTTCATAAATGGAGTTCTATAATTACCACTCCCCAAGTATGAAGATATCTTCTTATCCATAATCGTAGTAATATTCAAGATGCTCAACTTCCTGCTCTCTGTAAAGACACATTTCGGTATCCCCAACCTGAGATACATGGACAAGGATAAGTCGAGTGAGACTGGTTATTCGAGCAACATGCTAGGCTTTCCTGCGAATAAGGAGGAAAGTGTCTTCACACACCTTCTAGCAACTAAGTTCCACAGAGTTGGTTATAGACTCGTGATTGGAAGTCAGACTGAATCCCACTATAAAGGATTTAGTCATCAACAGGCCAGCCGCTAAGAAGAAAAGGAGTAAGCGACATAAGAAGGAGGAATCTATGGTTGAAGAGGCTAAAAGTGTTGGAGAAAATCAATCGGTCTGGTTAGACTCCTCTTTAAAGGCAGAGATCTCTAAGTTGAAGTAATTCTTAAACTAATATAAGCATGTATAAATGAATTTTGAACAACCAGTAGCGGAGGTAAAGAGTACAAGAGATGATAGGCTTGTTCTTCAACGACCCTTTTTACAACAGGCTAACTGTTGTCATCACCCTTTTGTATTTTTTGATTAATATGATTATATAAATATAGAAACAGATTTTAGAATGTTTTATTACAATTTCTATCTGGTGATGTTATGACTCTAGTTTTCTTTTATAATAATCTTTTTTTTTTTTTTGTAATCTTATATTTTATTTTCATCTGTCTAAATCAAAAGAAATTAAAATTCAGAATTCTTTTTAATTAATTCTTCAATGTGGTTACGTGTTTATTTTTCTTTTATTATTATGCAATTTAAACTCAGACTCCTCGCCTTCCAAGAAACTTCATGTGCATTAACTTGTCTTGTTCATTTATATTATCGTGCATAGAAATATTACAAGATAAATGCTTCTCTGTTCTCCTAAATCTACTGTGAGTTTCTTCTTCATCGTAACGACTACTTATGCACACTACTCTGGCAATGTGCGCCAATATCCATTGTGCATAGTTCGATACTCCACACCAATATTCCACATGCATTTTCATCCTATGCATGCACCATGTCAAGTTTAGCATACTCCTTCGTGCTCAAATATCTGCTCACACTACTCAATACACTGTTGCGAAAAAACTTATATTCATACTTATGTGCGTAACAACAAAACTCCCCTGCGTTAAGCAATACTTGCGCACCCCATGTGCACCTTACTATGTGTGTGCTTACCACACAAGGCTAATTTCAGTGCGTGCATCTACGCATAATAATATTCCGTGCGGCACAACAATTTACCGCACACACTGGCATGCCACGGTTTCCCGTGTGGTGACAAATTTACCACGCACGCCAGTACGCCAACCTTTTCCAAGAAAATTTTATGACTCTAATTCTAGTCACTTCGAAGTTACTTTTTTGTGAATATTCACTTCAATTGCACCCTTCTGGCCCATCCAAGCTCAGTGTTGAACTGAGGCTCTGATACCATACTCTAACTAACCCCTCTACCAACCTGAGGCCGGGGTACGCCACTCCATAGAAACCACTCATGCTCTGCCGCCAGTCGGTAACATTTCCAGCCAAGAGGCCAGACATGCTACTCTAGGGAACACTTTCATTCCCATATTGCGGAACATACAGGAGCATACCTAGTAGTCAACTAAGTAATACCACCTAAATTTACCCTTTAGACTGCATGCAACTAAATCATATACATACAGCATGCTCGCGGAAGCTTTACATCTAACATAAACAAACAATTACTTTTTGTAACATGACTTTTATATTACAAATAATAGTAATTAACGATATGCATCATTTACAGGAAATTACCCATAATCACACAAGCAGTCATAGTCACATATATGATAAAATCATAACATGGGTATGCAAATAGAAAAACAACATATCCATATATCATACAATTGATACTTATCTTTAAAAAGACTGTCACCAACTGCTTACAGACCATCCACGAACCTCCCAACCATAGATTACATTGTTCATCACTCTCAACAGTGAATCACCCCTGAGTTGGGACTGAACTCCACGTAGGGTAAAGGTATTCCTATCTAGGCTAAGGCTCATGGACAACAGGAAAGACTTTGTCTCAGGTACTCACTCAACTAACATCCTACAACCTCTCATTCCCCGCATGCCTGTCCCACCCAAGGAAGTGTGCCCCTTCTCTTCTCAACAATCCCTTGGCTGCCCCACTTCCTTTCCAGGGCTTCAACAACAGGTCAGACCGAAATTCTCAGAGCCTTGTAGCTGTAGCTTAGCACCTACAGAAATCAATCACCAATAATTCTCTCACTCAGAGAACTTCTCACGGGCCTAACAACCCGCTTCTTCAATCATGCTCCAAGCTAACTAGGTACACCAACCAAAAGGGATGGGGAAACAAGTTTCAGAAAGGTCTAATGGTTGTCTCAAGGATAATGGAATGTATGAGTGAAATGGTCATGGAGTCATTGACTGGATAACTGAGTGTGTTTTCTGGGAATCACTGCGAACTCTCTATCAAAATGATGGTCACTATGCAAGTTTTTCCCCCTTTTGTTCGTAAGGTCTCTCTCCCTCATCATCCCCCCTGAGCTATGTTTCCCATGATATGAATGCATGTCCCCAACTTGACACTTGTCATATCGGAAGTTACTTTTGTCCACTTGTCCCCAAATTTAGAACTTAGGATAAAATTATCCATACTTTATGTTTTGGGAAATATTAATATAATATTCCCTTGTCTTTTGGCCCTCCCTTTCCCTAACTAGTTAAGTTCAGTCCCCCATCTCTTTTATCATGGTCATTCTATGTGTAGTGATGTATTTTATATTAATCATGAGTCATGTACAAAGTAGGCACATTGGCCCTTGACATCTAGGCATGTTGGCCTAAGTCCAAGACATAAGCATGATGGCTTATAATATTGGCTCACCAGCCTATAATGCATATTATATACACAAAGGTTCGCTAAACTTAATATTGTGTGCACTTAGTTACTGCGCGCTATATCCTCTGTCTTTTAAGGTTGTGCACACCTTAGATACTACGTGTGGTATTCAGAAATGTGCACATTACATCCCTTTACTATGCAGTATATGCGCGCACCATGCCATGAAAGGAGTATTACAAAAATGATGTCTAAACATCTGACTAGCGGAAATATGCTTGGATTATATTTACACTTGGGTTCGGCCGAGGGATATTACAATCCCCTCCCCTTATTTATGCACTGTCCTCAGTGCATCATGTACCCATATACAACAAAATTCTCAAAATGCTACAAAAATATGCGGTAACTCTGTCTGCATTGCATCCTCATGCTCCCACGTAGCGTCTTCAGGTCCATACCAGGTCCATTGGACCTTTACAAGCCCTATGGATCGATTCTGAAGTTGTTTTATTTTTCAATCCAGGATGCGCACCAGATGCACATGGAAAGCGCCTTCTTTCTCTACCTGAATAACATTCCAATCAATAACATGATTAGCATTGGGTATATATTTCTTTAGCAATGATACATGGAAGACATTATGAACATACATAGATACAGGCAATGCAATCATATAAGCAGCTGGACCAATCCTCTCGAGGATTTCAAATGGTCCATAAAATATGGCTGATAACTTGGCGCAGCCTCCCAACTTCAGGGAGCTTTTGTTAGCTTTCACTTTCAGGAAAACATGATCACCCACTTTGAATTATCTATGGATTATGTTTTTATCAGCATAGCTTTTCTGTCTGTCTTGGGCAACTTTGAAATTCTGCTTAATGTTTGACATTTGGCCCTCCATCTCCTTGAGAAATTATGTCCCTACTACTGTTCTTTTAGATGGATTATCCCATCTTACTGGAGTATTGCATATTCTACCATAAAGTGCTTCAAATGGGCTCATTTTCAATGATGCCTGATACCCATTGTTATAAGCCAATTCTACCAAGTGTAGGTAGTCTTCCCATTTTGATGGTTTATCCATCACATATATTCTCAACATATCTTATATCACCCTATTCACTATTTATATCTGTCCATCAGACTCAACATGGTAAGATATACTAAAGTTCAGATTCGTTCCAAATTCTTTGAACAATCCTTTCCAAAAATTCGATGTGAATTTCGGGTCTCTGTCAGACACAATTGTTTTAGGAATTTTGTGCAATCATGCCACTTTCCTCATTTAAATATCAGCGACATCTGCTTCCTTGTGAGTAGTTTTTAGTGGAATGAAATGGGAAGCTTTTGTAATCTTGTCCACCACTACCATAATCGAATCATGTAGCTTTCTTTTCCTAGGAAATCCCATAATAAAATCCATTATCACCACTTCCCACTTCCATTCAGGAATGGGCAAAGGTTGCAGCAATCCTGTTGGGTGCCTATGCTCTGTTTTAACTTTCTAGCACTCCATACACCTAGCGATGTATTCTGAAATTTCTCTCTTCATACCTAGCCAAAAGTATTGGCTCTTGACCACTGTTATGGTTTTCTGATATCCAATATGCCCTGCATAAGGAGCATTATGCATGTCATGCAAAATTATACGTTTCAAGTCTTGGACATTTGGTATAAAATTTTTGTTCTTGTGCAACAGTATTCCATCTACTCCCAACTTATAAATATCCATCTTCTGTGGTGTCTTACCTTGCTGTAGCATTGCTACGAATTCTATGTACTGTAGATCTGTATTATACTACAGAGAGGAAATGCCCAAATTATTAACCAAAGAGAAATGTTTATTTACTTGGCAACCTGAACAGAGTTGCACGGCAATAGATCTTGTCTGTTTTAATTTTTTTATGTTTCTGTCCCCAAGGGTTAGGTATTCAAGGGTTCTATAGACAAGGGTTTGCCCTGTGCTATAACTCTTTGATATATGTGTTGGGTCCAACAGTAGTACTCTGCCCACTATCTCAGGGCACTAACTAAGGAGGATAGACCGTACCCTTATCCGTACTACCCGACTACCAAGGTACTAGAGAGTATCTTCCCAAGTGTTGTTCTTGGTGACACTATAGCAGTGATCCAGGAGGCTCCCTAGGCTTAGAAAATTATCAAAAATAAAATTTCTCATAATTGGATGAAACCAATTCTATTGCGACCAGCTCATCACGCTGATTCTGACAGTATATTTACTTCCTCAAACGAGCTCTGTATGCGAAAGTTATCATGTTCTGATCGAAAACCCAAACATGTAAAAAGTCAAAGGTCAACTATCCAAAAGTCAACACCGACGTCAGCATAAAGACAACGTGACATCACCAATGATAGCTCATGATGCATACTTGGACCAATGGGAGTGTGACAAGTGGCAATAGTTGACTGGGAAGATGTGGATGGAAGATCCAATCAGAGTTGGACACAAGGTGAAGTTTGGTCAAATGTGGTGGTGCCACATGGCCCAGGCATGGGAAACCATGTGGCACCCAGTCAGCAGTTGTGGCAAGTTTCAAAAGTTTTTAAGTCCATGGGTTTTGAACCCATGACCAACAAACAAAGCAAAGCGCTTTGAGGAGAGCCCTAACACTAATGCGCCACATGTATTACTTGTTAAATGTAACAAGTTAAATTTTATTTAAAATGTAGTATATTATATGGTGCGGAAAGGGGGGTTGGGGCTAAGCCCCAACCCATGGTTATATCATTACATGCGACCACAACATAGGATGTTAGGCACTCCACTATGTGCATGGGATTTGGATAGGGCCTAGCCCTTGGACCTCGGTGTGCCCATACAACTGCACCACAGGACCACGCCCGAGTACTGTTCCACTATACCACAGGCACTCCACAACATATGCGCGGTAATGGATAGGGCCCTAGCCCTTGGATCCCAGGGACAATCCCATTTGACCAGGAGCTATCCCAAGAGGCGCAGAGGGAATTAGGAATGGGTTCCATGGAATGCACTCATACGACTATGTGTTAGCAGACAAGGGGCCAACGCTTGGCCACATGAAGCTCATATGACAATTTTTAGAGGGCGGGCACTAGCCCAAGGGGTCTTACTGTGTATTTGTATATAAAAGTGGGTTTTTAACTATATAGAGGTGATTTTTGACGGATATTATGCCCAGAAAATGGATGTTTTGAGGATTTTAGGCCATTTGAAGGGGGATTTGATCCCAGAAAGAGGCAAGATCTTGAGGGAAGTTGGGATTCCTCATTTGAGCCTTGAAAACTATAAGAACCAGGATTTTTGAAGCTTGTGGGGGACTTTTTGATGTAGGGTTTTGAAGGAGCAGTTTGTAAATTTTGGCCTTTTCTCATGTTTTGAGAGGCATTTTTCTCATGTTGTTGAGAGGATTTTGATGGTGCATGCATGAATCTAAGAAAGGAGTTATTTCACAGAAGACATGAAGCATGTAATGTAACATAAAATAGCATTGTAAGATAACTTTGAGAATTTTAAAGAGCAATAAAGAGGTCCTCCACTTGGAATTGGCCCCGGAGACGTAGCCAACGATTGGTGAAATTTGTTATCATCCTCTTGTCTCTATTTATCTGTCTGTTTTTTTGTTCTATTCTCTTCATTTGCAACATTAATATTAATGGCTGATCTCTTTATACATTAATAAGCATAAATTAAAAGTCACATTTGATATTCCGCAAACAAGATAACAAGTTTATGTATTTCGCATTCTTAATGATCCGATCCAAAAAGTACATTAAACTAACTTGCGATTTATCAGTAATACCTTTGTTTTTGGATCAAGTTTATGGTATCAAAGAATTTGGTTGTGAAGGTTTGAAAGGAATTGCAAGCATTGGATTCTCACGAGAGAAAAACTCAAGTGAGGAGAAGGCCAACTTGAGGCTCTTGACACAGAGATTCAAAGGCGACCGCAGATATGTCTTCGCCATAGAAATTGGGTCCCTTCAACTCTGAAGATGATTTCTTTGAGACCTTTAAATTGATACAAGCCATGGTATAGGATCTTTACCATGAAAGAGGTCAGCGAAGGAATCCAAAATTTGAAGAAGGTGAATCTTCGGTAAGAGAAAAAGGAGGAGTTGGAGATGGTGGACCTTCGAAACCTTATTCTCCTTCATCCTCATAATATAATAATGAAGCAAGTGTACATTCCTCCAAGGATAAGAAAAAAAATCACCATTCTTCTTATATGCCATTATTAAAGTTAGATGTAAAGTTTCAATTACCCACTTATAATGGTGAATTAGATGCAGAAAAGATAGATAATTGGGTGAGACAATTAGAAGTCTATTGCAGGATACAAAAGATTGTTGATGATGAAACTAAGATCCAACTAGAAAGTCTCAAATTGGGAGGCACAACTCTCATATGGTGGGAAAGTAGAACTAGAGATGATATTAAGAAAAGTGGTAAAACAATCTCTTCCTGGAATGATTTTGTTATTGCATTAAAACAACAGTTTTCCCTTTTGCTTACATGCAACAAGAAATGATGAATTGGCAATGTTTAAGGCAATCAAAAGGTCAAAGTGTACAAGAATATATTCAGATATTTCATAAGAAAGATTTAAATTTATGTATTCCATTATATACACAAGAGACACTCCTAAAATATATTGGTGGTTTACATTCTTATCTTAAGCACACTATTATTATGCTAAATCCTTCTAAGTTTGATGAAGTATGTGTACAAGCCATTCACATTGAATCAAGTAAAGGGAATTTTGGTGATAGTGTTTCTATAGATACTTGGCAAAGAAAGGATGCAAGGAAAAGGAAAGAGAAGAAGATAGCCACAACAAGAAAGGAGAAGCCTGCTTGCAAGCATTGAAAGAAAGTAGGACATGATGAAGATTGTCGTTGGGTCTTACATCCTGACTTGAAGCCAAAGAAGTTTGTCAACCATGGAAGGAAGAATACCATAGTTGTAATAGTTCAAGTGGATCTTGGATCAGATTCTAGTGATGAGACACAGATTGTAGCTATGGAAATCCAAGGTATAAATTTTGTTGCAAGTTCTAGCTCTTCTAGTTCAGTTGATGTAAATGATGAGTATAAAAGGAATGAACTTTTCCACATAAGGGTTATATCACATAATGTCAAATTTGATACTCTTGTAGACATTGGATCACAAGCCAATCTAATTAGTGAAGATGTTGTGAATAACTTGGGACCTGAAACTAAGTCACATCCTAAACAATATCCATTGTGATGGATATGTGGTGATAACAATTTACAAGTAACCAAGCAATGTAAAATCAAGTTTGCAATCACTTCTAATTATGTTGATAAAGTAGAGCTTGATATAGTGCCACTGGACATATGTGGAATTGTATTGGGAATCCCATACCTTTATGATAGGAAATCCATATTCTACAGGGAGGAAAATAAATATTACTTCAAGAAATATCGGAAGGAGTACATTGTTCGTGCTCGTCGCATGAAAACTGACAAGTCCTTTGCAGCTACAGGGAAATTAAAAAGAATGGTAAATGCAAGCAACAGTTTAACACTTATGTCTATAAAAAAACATGAATCTTGTGATGCTAAACATGAGATGGTTCAGTATGTTTCTAACAGTCATGAAGTGTCACCAGGGTTATAGCATGAGGTTCGGCTGCATAATTTGATTATTGTTCCCATTCAAAAGGGGAAGCATGTTTTTTCATTTTCATTTTCATACTCAGTATTGTTGATTAGTTTGTTGTTGTTCAGTGGTGTATGGATGCAAAGTGTGACAAAGAATATAAATGATTGTGCGATAAATGAAATGATTACTTTGATAAACAATGTTATCTTGGTTTTCATGTCTGTTGTGATTAGTCAGGTGATCATTATCCCAGCAGAGAGGATGGATGATATAGGACAAAGTGGGGAGGTAGTACCCTCACTTCTTACCTGAGTAAAAGAAGACTTTTGGTGGTCCAAAATCTTCCAAAGTGGGGAGGAATGATCCAGGAGGCTCCCCAAGCTCAAAAAATGCTCAAAAACAAAAGTTCTTGGAATTGGATGAAACTAATTCCATTGCAACCGGCTTGTCGCACTAATTCCGACAGTATATTTACTTCCTCAAACGGGCTCCATATGCGAAAGTTATCGCATTTTGATCGAAAACCAAAAAAGGTAAAAAGTCAAAGGTCAACTATCCAAAAGTCAACTCTAACATCAACATGATGACAACATGACATCACCAATGACAACTCATGATGCATACTTGGACCAATGGTAGTGTGACAAGTGGCAACAATTGACTCAGCAGATGTGGATGGCAGATTTAATCAGAGTTAGACACGTGGCAAAGTTTGGTCAAAAGTGGTGGTGCCATGTGGCCCATGCATGGGAAACCACGTGGCACCCAGTCAATAGTTCTGGAAAGTTTCAAAAGTTTTGAAGTCCATGGGTTTTGAACCCGTGACCAACAAACCAAGAAAATCACTTTGAGGAGATCCCTGACACCAACATGCCACATGTATTAGTTGTTAAATGTAACAAGTTAAATTTTATTTAAAATGTAATATATTATATGGTGCAGAAAGGGGGGCTGGGGCTAAGCCCCAACCCATGGTTATATCATTTCATGCAACCACAACATAGGATGTTAGGCACTCCACTATGCACATGGGATTTGGATAGGGCCTAGCCCTTAGACCTCAACGCGCCCATACAACCGCACCACAGGACCACGCTCGAGCACTGTTCCACTATACTATGGGCGCTCCACAACATATGCACGGTAATGGATAGGGCCCTAGCCCTCATATCCTTGGGACAATCCCATTCGAGCAAGAGTTATCCCAAGAGGTGCAGAGGGAATAAGGAATGGGTTCCATGGAATGAGCTCATACGACCAGGTGTTAGCAGAGAAGGGGCCAACACTTAGCCCTTTGGGCTAGTGCTTGGCCACATGAAGCTCATATGACCATTTTTAGAGGGTGCGCACCATCCCAAGGGGGATTACTATGTATTTTTATATAAAAGTGGGTTTATAACTATACAAAGGTGATTTTTGACTGATATTATGCCTAGAAAATGGATTTTTTGAGGACTTTAGGCCATTTGAAGGGGGATTTGATCCCATAAAGAGGCCATATCTTGAGGGAAGTTGGGATTCCTCATATGAGACTTGAAAACTATAAGAACCAGGCTTTTTGAATCTTGTGGGGGACTTTTTGATGCAGGGTTTTGAAGGAGTAGTTTGTAAATTTTGGCTTTTTCTCATGTTTTGAGAGGCGTTTTTCTCATGTTGTTGAGAGGATTTTGATGGTGCATGCATTAATCTGAGCAAGAAGGTCTTGCACAGAAGACATGAAGCATGTAATGTAATAGAAAATAGCATTGTAAAACAATTTTGAGCATTTTAAAGAGCAATAAAGAGGTCCTCCACCTGGAAGCGGGCTCGGAGACGTAGCCAACGATTGGTGAACTCCGTTATCAACCTCTTGTCTCTATTTCTCTTTCTCTTTTTCTTTTCTATTCTCTTCATTTGCAGCATGAATATTAATGGTTGATCTCTTTATACATTAATAAGCATAAAGTAAAATTCACATTTGATATTCCGCAAACAAGATAACAAGTTTATGTATTTGACATTCTTAACGATCCGATGCAAAAAGTACATTAAACTAACTTGCGATTTATCAATAATACCTTCATTTTTGGATCAATCAGTTAGGCTGACGATCAATTTATCTAAAGAGGGCTTTCAGGTAATCTAGGTTTCTCCATACACAAGTGCATTCTGATGCGCTACCACTTGAAGGGGTACCAACAAGGGTTACAAGGGTGGCCAACAAATGTGTGCTTAAGTACCATTTGTATTTCCTACATGTGTGAATCCCTCAACCATGATTTTATGTGCGTAATGACAGATATTTGTGGCTTAAAGACACTGGAATACGTTTCTACACTGAAAAAAAATTAACCCACACTTTCTGTCGAGCAAAGTTCTCTGATACCACTTGTAATATACCAGATGTAAAATGTATGCAGAACAAAAATAAAATTCTAGAAATGGAAGAATAACAACAATATAACTAGAACATTCACCACAATAGCATTGAAATGATATGAGAATAATAACAGAAATAACATTTTGAATCTGAAAGCAATTTTCATGGGCCTCTTCGAGGGGGCAACCTCCAATTGAGCAGAGCTCTATTACAATAATATCCAATTTAGGGTTTTCATACCCTCATCTCCTATTCATACTAAAAAGAAACATCTAGAGGAAGATCCTTCTAGAAGCGAAAGCTTCTATTAGGTCTTATTACATCTTCCTTATTCTATTTTATTGAAATTCCTTATTGATATTGATCTTTATTACATTTGAATATATTGTTCTACCTATGTGCGAGTTAGGAACCTAACAAGCTCACAAAGTTTCCCTACTCTATCATGAACTCCTTTCACTTATCTTAGAGAACCATACTTAACTCACACACTCTCGGATAGGAAACTGTACCTCTATCCCTCCAGATGATTTCTAACATTCATCTACAATATCCATTGAATATAAATGTAAAACAAGAGAAACTGGAATTTTCTATTAATGGTGGAATGTCAAATTACAGTGGTGGAGTCCAAGATACAATTGAGTCTTAGCTCTCATACACCTCTCTCCTACCAACCAATCCAACCTCTACTTTAATTACAATATAAATATTAATACAAGAGGGTATTTATGAGCTTCTCTCACAAGCTAATTTAGTGGTGTCAAATCACCATTCAAAACACCTTTCTAATGGATAGATTACAATGATGGAAATTTTCTCCAATTCATATGGAGATCCCTTCTATCGTCATCCTATTAATGGTGACCTTATCTCCATATTTTTCGAAAGAACAACTTGGCTTTTCCATCTTATCTTCAATTAATGCCTGGATCACGCCTTGGATTCTCGATGAAAAAAATGAGAGGGTGGAGCCTCTCCTTCCTTGAATGCACACCACACATTTCAATTACCTGGCACGTGATGACATGGAGTTATGCTCTTGCATCATACTCCACAACAAAAAAAATCATGAGCTCCTGGTCATGATCTTTCCAACGTGGTTGAAATCTACCTGGATCCCAAACTTTCCATTGGATTTATCTCTTGGCTCCCCTGCTTCGCTTCTTTTTCTCTTGCATCTCCCCTGTTGCTCATGCATGTTTCTTCTTTTCCAGTTTCCTCGTGCTGACTATTTCCTCTATCAACTCTAACATCAACTTCCTTACCTCTTCGATCACCTCATCCAACTACTCCATCGACTGACTCTTTTGTTGTAAAATATCTCATTGTACTCCCTCCTCGATGGGAAAATCACATTGACTTCCCAATACATCTTCTTCCTTTGTCACCTTAGCTTGCCACTCCACTACATTCTTCACTCCTATAGGCTCCTCGTCACTAAACTTTTTCTCCGCTACCACTTCTCCTGATAGATTCACTCCTGCCATTCCTTCGATTGTTCATATTCCAACTTCCTCCATCCTCTCCTTATGCTGGTGTAATCCTTCATCTGCTCCCAACTTATCCTGTTGGATATGAATGCCTTTCATTTCCACTCTCCTCTCAAGAGCTTCCAATTCCTCACACAGATCAATAAATTCCATTTTTCCTGCTTCTTCTTCTGTTGCAGACTCCAGTGCTGCAGTCATCTCTTGTTCACCTTCCTTGATGAAAATGTCAAGCCATTTTGTTGAATTCTCCTCTCCTTATGTTGGGATAGACCTCTGTTACACATCAAAATTACTCATTAGGATTATGAACTAGTGTCATAATTACGAATGTTGCAAGTGTCTCATTTAGCCTACAAGTGTCGCAAATATCATACTATTGTCCTATCCATGTTGTGTCTCGGATGACATTATCAGGGACACTTAAGACACCCTCAAATACTGGTTTTAGGAAGATAAATCATTTGATTAAGAGTAAAAATCATTTTCCATGAAGAAAACCACTCAAAAATGATTTTTGGAAGGCAACACTCCCCTACACACTGTCAGGGAGCACTGATGCTCCCTAGCCTTCTTTGGAGGAGCGTTGAAATGAATTGTGCACCCTTTTGGGGGAGCATTGCACTTTCTGAGCTAATTTTGGTTTGTTGAGATAAATTAGGGAAGAATCCCCTCAATCTATGAAGTTGGTTGGATTTGAATCTGATGTCAGGGCATGATCTTAGGGAAGATCCACAACTGAAGGAGAGGAATCCTCAACTTATCCCAAAGATCTCTTAAGTGGTTCGTCCTCTCCAATATTATATAAGGAGGCTTTCTCATGGTGAAAGGGACATAATAAAGTTTGAGAGAAGCACCTAACTTATGATCTCATAAAGAAGGTATGAAGAAATTGTGAAGAATCAAACTTATGATCTCATAAGGGAGATATCATTGAAGCATCAACATTCTGTGTGGATTATTTGAGCAAGGGTCTGGACAAAGGGAGCTTGGTGAAGCTGCTACACTAAATCCATGGTTGTAAGAACCACTTTTTTCTCATTAATATAAATATATGCTTGGCCTGTTTCCTTTAAAGTATGCGTAGATTTCATAAACTTGTCTCTAGTAGATAGATCTGTTTTTGAGCTAATCTCAATAGAATAGGAAGTTTATTGTTTCTTTGTTTGTTCTACGGGACTTATTGAGGAGCTTAGGATCAAAGCTCAACTTGGAATGTGCGAGGAAAAATGTCATTAAAAAGGTACACTTTTCTTCTTCCTCTTCATACATTATCTTAATTAGATATAAAAGGAATGTTAGTGTCCACAATAACACTTTCTGTCTTGGAGTTAGGGGTCTAGTATCCAAGAGAGAATCCACTTATCTGCAGGGGGATTTCTCTGTAACAAAAATTGGTGACTCCACTAGGGAAGGACCCCTATTTTTATTTCCTTGGTTTTTCCCTACCCTTTTACCACCTTTCTGATCACTTTTTCTATTTGTTTTTGATCCATTATCCTTCTCCTACCTTCACTAGAATTTTCACCATTTTTTATGCATTCTGGGTGATTTTTTTGCAAATTTTTGGATTTCTTATTTGAGTTTCTAGGAGAATAAACGTGCCCCCCTAGGACATACCTATGTGATGATATTATTCCATATCTCCCCCATGATTTTTTAGGTAGCGTTGCAATGCTCTGTCCCCTTGAGAGAGGGAGCTGTAGTCTCTTTTTTGGAGGATTTTTACTTTTTCTGCTCATATTTTCTCAGCCTGTTTTGTGGAAGTATTTACCCAAACTTTGTGATTGGTTTGTGAAGTTATTTAGGTTGATATTTGGTTCTTATCACCCCTTATTGTCTTTATTAGAGCCTGAAACCTTTTCAAAAATGTGAAAATTGCCCTTTCTAACTGCTTGTTCTGTCGAGACAATTTGAGTGATTTTCTCTTTCTCCCTATATTTTCTTGGATTATTCTCTGCATTTTATTTATGTTCCTTGAATTATTGATTCTTTGCATTATAATTGACGGTGTTCTTGATTTTTATAAAAAAAATCTACTTGTTTGCTTTCATACCTCACTACCTTGAGTGCATGTTTTGTTTGTAGCCCTTTCTCTTTGTGTCTTTTGCATCTGCATATGACTCTTTCTCCTCATTGAAAGTAGTGGAGAATTGAGGCTTTTGTATTTAATTTTTGTATACATCATAATCAAACAAAGAAGATAAATTCATTCTTTCTTTTGGTTAGTGAAACTAGCTTGCATTTGAAGTAGCGGAATTGCATGTTTTTTGGCATTTTGGGATATTGTGCATATGGAATGATGAATGTTTTCTCATTCTTGTAGCATAGATTTCATCGAAATGGAAAGATTGAATATTCATCTCTTCGCATAAATTTTGAGTTGGTTAAAACACAATATTGTCCACACCATTTTCCTTTTAAGTAACAACAACCTTAAAAATCAAGAGCTAAACTAAAAATTGATTAGACATTTTTACATTTTCTGGTAGAAAACCTACATCATATTAGTTGTAGGGTTGTGGAATAGGTGTGAAAGATAACTTTCCAAATCTGAAAACAAACATAGAATCTTGTGTTAGGGAGCGGTGAAATCCAATTGCTACATTTTCTCTTGGGAAGCCCTTCTCACACAAGGGTCAAACCTAAGGTCGCATTAAGACTAGCAGAGTTACTCACCCTTCTTTTTTGGTCTTGGTGTAGAGATTGTGCGTACTAGGGATGATTTTAAGGATGGAAATTTATTTTAAAATGTAGAAACCTTGGCAAATCTTACTAATCCTTCATATGTCAACTATAAATGATTGGCAATATTTTTATAAAAGTATTCAAATTTCTAAGGATTTTATATAGTTTTTATAAAATTTTGGCGATTTTTAAGGTAAAATAATTTTATCCTATAGAATTTGGGCGAATAATTTTTAAAATAGAGAATCTTGTTTTTGGAAAAACCATGGAAAATTAGCCCATGAGCAAAATTTAGCCCCTAAAATCATCCTTGGTGCGTATTATGGGGGTCGCTTGAAGGTATACCCACAATGATGAGTGGAATCCTTTCAAGTTGATTTTGGACTAGATACCTTGCCCTTGTGCATGGATTAGACTATCAATTGTTTCCCCAAGCATCACTATTGTAGTTGGTAACCTTAGTGGCCTATATCTTTAGGGTCTTTACACAAGGTGACTATGAAGGGGCAATTCTTCACGGTACCTGGAATCGACATTGGCCAGACTCACTAGGGCTCCTTGGAGGGTATACCCACGATTGTGTGTGGGATCTTACACCAAGGTGTAAGTCCATTAAGTAGGTCGTCAATGTAACTTTTCCACCCACTCTATTTCATGCCCTTATTACTTTGTTCCCACGATGTTGGATTTCATTTCCAACTAGTATGCTCATTGTGAGAAGGTTTTGTTTGCTTTCTTTCTTACTAGATTTTTAGCACATGTTGTTTGTTCTCCCTAACAAAATCTAGGTTGGATTTTTATTTTTATGGCGTCAGTTCCCGAAATGAACAATAAAGGAACCCCTTTGCCAGGGGAACCCTTTATTTTCCCTTCTTATAGAATTTTAGTCCTCCTTACATCGCTAATTTGATCCTTCCAGGTCTGACAATTGGGTTACCGGCATGGTTTTTTTCCACTCTGGTGATCTCGAATGTAGGTACTTCAGATGTAAGCACACCACCCACACATCAACCTCATGTCAACATTTCTCCTTCTTCACCCATAAGGTCTCCTTCCATTTCGCCTTCTTCGCCTAGTGAAAGGTCTCAAGCGAGTAGCCATATTGATAAGAAGAAGAAAAAATGAAAAGAGAAGAAGAAGAACTAGAAAGGGACCAAGCCTCCAACTACATCAGATGTTGGATCCAAGAAACCAACTACTGTTAATAGTACTGGGTGTGTTGATGAGGTCAACAATATTAAAACAAAGAATCTGAAACCCAAATTCCCTTGCAGTCTTTGTAAGGGTGACCACTTTCTGAGGGATTTCCCTGGTCTTCCCAAGGTCTTAGAAATGTGGTCCTCCACATAATCAGCCTCTGCTGGACATGTTGGTGACACCCCATCTACTAGTGATCTTAAGGTTGGTAAGAAGAAGAAAACTGTCAAATTTCCTTGTATGTTATGTGAAGGTGATCATTATTCTCACCTTTGTCCTCGTATGGAAAATGATTCTTCTCTTTTGAAAAATCTTCAACTTCCAATCAGTTATCGTAATATTTCTCCCAAACCATCATTAGTTGATGGACCGGTCAATCTGGTTCCATCCTCGATCAATCTAGTTGATCAGGTGGTCAGTATAGTTTCATCCTCGGTTGAACCACTAACCCAAGAAGTCGATCCATTTCCACCTGTCGACTCCATTCTCCCCTTGGAGAATGAAACCCAAGTAGTTTCTCTGGTTCTACCATCGTTCGATCCCACTCTTCCTTTGAAGAGTGTCAAAGTAATTGATCCAATTCCTTCCTCAGTCAGTCCCACCCTTCATCTGAAGAGTGCCAAAGTGGTTGTTTCGGTTACTTCATCGGTCGATCCCACTCTTAATCTGAAGAGTGCCAATGTAGTCGATCTGATCCCATCATCAATCAACCCTAGTCTCCATCCATAGAGTAAACCCGATTCTGCCCACATTTTTCTTGTTGATACATGATCTACCGTGTCAGGGGGAATTCCACCTTCTCCTATGAAAACCCATCCAAGTAATGAGGACATCCTTTTTGATTAGGGTGTGCTAACTAGACCTCGTATTCCCTCACACATTCCTTTCAAGATTACAATATAGGTTTGTGGACAAGTTGTTCCTCAGACACTAATAGATGAAGGTTTGTCCGTTAGTATTTTGTCCTCTATTGCTTGGAAAGCTTTGGGTTATCCTGAGCTTGTGTCGGTTACCCAGACTCTATTCACTTTTAACAAAAGAACCAGTCACCCTTTAGGGATCCTTCCTCAGTTTCCCATAACTTTGGGAGGGAAAACTGTCTTTATTGATGTTGTGGTAGTCCAGGACCCCTTTGATTTCGATTTAATCCTTGGGAGAGATTATGTGTATACCATGAAAGCTTTTGTGTCCACTCTCTTTCGTGTGATATATTTCCCTCAAAATAGAATAATGGTTACTATTGATCAAATTTCATTCATCGGTCCTAACTAGATTACCTCCCTAAATGGTTCTTATATGCATACAGTATCGCCCCCACCACATGTTAATTATGTGGCGTTGTCTCCCATGACTTCAACTCCTGATGATTTATATCCATTAGTTGACATGGTGATATCTTTGATAGGTCTATTAGAGCCAGATCTCCCTACCCTTATCAAGTTCGTCGACATGCATTCCTTCGAGAGGGCTTCTCTTCCATGTAGTGAAGATCTCTTGGAAGCCATGATTGAAGTTTGTCCCTTGACTTGTGTTCCTTCTAGGGAATTATCCTCTTGGAAGCCATGATCAAGAATAAGTTAAGAGCATAGTTTATCTTCTCTGTGGAAATCTTGTTAAAAAATGAAACAGAGGCAACAAGCATAGTTTCTCTTCGTTGTGGCAAGATCGTTAAAAAATGAAACAGAAGCCATGAGCATAGTTTCTCTTCTATGTGGTAAGCTTGTTAAAAAATGAAATAGGTTCCATGAGCATAATTTCTCTTCTTTGTGGAAATATCACTAAAAAATGAAACAAAGGAAATGAGCATAGTTTCTCTTCTCCATGGAAAGCTCGTTAAAAAATGAAACAAAGGTCTTGAGCATAGTTTTCCTCTCTGTGGAAAGCTCGTTAAAAAATGAAATAGAAGCTATGAGCATAGTTTCTCTTCTTTGTGGAAAGCTCGTTAAAAATGAAACAGGGATCTGGGGATTGAACCCAGAGCCTTGATCATAGTTCTTTTCCTATGTCAAGCTCATTAAAAAATGAAATAGTCACCTCTCCTGTCAAGTTGATTCTTTTGCCAGATGTTGTAGATGTCGAGTCGATTCTTTCATTAGGTCTCATATTTGAACCTTCATTTCATCCACCTGTATCCTTTTTCTCCATCTAGCATAGAAATTGGTGATAACCTCAAAGTCGATGAATGAATTGAAGCTTGAGGGGCATGTCTCCAGCCTTTGATGATCATTCTAGAGCTAAGCCACTATATTTCAAGCTAGGGGCAGAGTACAGAGCATAGTCTTTGTTCTTTGTTGCACTCGTAAAAACATGGGAATGTAACCGAGCAACCTTTTATCTCTTTTTTGGGCTCACATGGATATACAAAAAAGGAACCCCTTGGAGTCTTCTTTAAGTTCTTTTCATATTCTCTAAACATGAAAATATTTTCGTGTGATCTTGCTTCCTTTCACACTAGTTAAAAGGTTTGAAATGGTGTCTTTCGAGTGATAATTTATCTCTTTTCTGGCCTTGCGAGACTAATATTACAAAAAATGACAATCCTTGAGCCGTCTTTAAGTTCTTTTCAGAATCTCTAAATATGAAAAACCATCGATTTTACCTTCTGTGGACTTGTTAAAAAATCATACATTGAAGGGCCCATACGAGATTGAACCCTTAATTCTTCTAGATCGTTAAAAAAAGGAAGAGGGACTTACTAAAGGTGAGTTATATCAAGCATGTGCTACCCTCCTCGAGCTCATTAAACCAAAAAGAGGTACTTGTCTATCTAGATGGGGGGAAAATTGAAGGAAGCAAGCCAAGGAGGTTTTAAGAACATTACCAATAATTCTTACAGTCGCCCTTGAAAACGACATTTTATATTTACACGCACTTTTATCCACCGACCCTCTACACTAAACCAATCCTTTGAGTTTCCTTACTCCTTTGGGTCACCCGAAGAAATTCATAGTATCCACCACATCATGATATTTTGTTCCATGTCATGTTTCTGATGTTGTGCCTTAATGTTCAAGGGAAGTATCTGCCTCGAGATTCAACCATCACAAATATCTTGTTTCAATAGCCATGTCAGTCCATGTTCATTTAATCTACCATATTACCTCTCTGTGTCAGTTTTGTGTCATTGATGGGGGATACATCAAGGCCTCCTTCGACGAGTCTATTCCTGTTGACTTCAACACATTATCTAGGAGCTAGACCTAGAAACCAGTTAGTACCTTGGGACCTGCATGCCTCAATGGCAGGCCTCCTCACATTTGACAATGGGTTTACATCATTGACCTCTAATCAGATGATTCCATGGATATTCTACTTAATCTCATCTATTCACATTCATGGAATGTACTAGAGTACCTTGGGAATCACTGATATCAATGGTGATTTCCCTCATGCTTGTTAACGGTTTACCTCATTGACCGGTAATCAAGTGGTTTCTGCCATGTTCGACATCAGGACATCTATTCACATGGTTAGATTCATACTACATCGGGATTGGTAAGAAGACCCTAGGTTGAGTCATCACTCTTAAGTGTACTTTTCCCAGGTTGTGACGGAGTTTCTTTTGAACATTAACACATATATTGTTACATAGATCCACTTTGTCTTGGTCATGGCTATGTCTTGTCATCTCATATATCCACCATGTATTCTTCGTGGCTACGATTGATTCAGGTCATAGGAGTATAAATACACATTGTATCTTCAGTGGCTATACTGCTTTGTCAATATAATTATGGATACACAGTGTATTTTATGGCGGCCATACCTTGAAAGTTTTTATTACTCAAGCATAGGTATGCCTACCTTGGGTTGAAGCATGTCATAACATTTGTTTGATGGTTGTGTGCAGCTTCTATTAGGTTCTTTGAGTCCATACCCTTGCTTAAAAAAGTTTACAAAGTACTTTAGTCATCAGTTCTCATCTTCTAACTTCACACTTTGGGGGGAAATATGTTACACATAAAAATTACTCATTAGGATGATGGCATAGTGTCATCATTACACTACTGCAATGAACAAGATATCACTGGAAGCATTTCTCCTACAAGTGCCAAAAATATCATACTACTGTCCTGTCCATGTTGTGTCTTGGATGACATTATCAGGGACACTTAAGACACCCTCAAAGACTAGTTTTAGGAAGATAAATCATTTGATGAAGAGTACAAAGCATTTTCCATGAAGAAAACCACTCCAAAATGATTTTTGGAAGGCAACACTCCCCTACCCAATGTCAGGGAGCATCGATGCTCCCTAGCCTTCTTTGGTGGAGCGTTGAAATTCTCTATGCACCCTTTTGGGGGAGCACTGCCCCTTCTGAGTGAATTTTTGTTTGTTGAGATAAATTAGGGAAGAATCCCCTCAATCTCCGAAGTTGGTTGGATTTGAATCTGAGTTCAAGGCATGATATTAGGGAAGATCCACAACTGAAGGAGAGGAATCCTCAACTTATCCCAATGATCTCTCAAGTGATTCGGCCTGTCAGAGGTTATATAAGGAGGCTTTATCATGGTGAAAGGGACATAATATAGTTTGAGAGAAGCACCTAACTTATGATCTCCTAAGGAAGGGATGGAGAAATTGTGAAGCATCAAACTTTTGATCTCATAAGGGAGATATCATTGAAGCATCAACAATCTGTGTGGATTATTTGAGCAAGTATCTAGACAAAGGGAGCTTGGTGAAGCTGATGAACTACATCCATGGTTGTAAGAACCACTTTTTTCTCATTAATATAAATCTATGCTTGGTCTGTTTCCTTTAAAGTTTGTGTACATTTCATAAACTTGTCTCTAGTAGATAGATCTGTTTTTGAGCTAATCTCAGTAGAATAGGAAGTTTGTTGTATCTTTGTTTGTTCTACAGGACTTATTGAGGAGCCTAGGATCGAATCTCAACGTAGACTGTGCGAGGGAAAACACCATTAAAAAGGTACACTTTTCTTATTCCTCTTCATACATTATATTAATTATATCTAAAAGGAATGTCAGTGTCCACAATAGCACTTTCTGTCTTGTAGTTAGGTGTCTAGTATCCAAGAGAGAATCCACTTGTCCATAGGGGGATTTCTCTGTAACATAAATTAATTCCCAGTGGAGTCGCCAATTTATGTTATAGAGAAACCCCCCTATGGACAAGTGGATTATCTCTTGGATACTAGACCCCTAACTCCAAGACAGAAAGTGTTATTGTGGACATTGACATTCCTTTTAGATCTAATTAAGCTAATGTATGAAGAAGAAGAATGAAAGTGTACCTTTTTAATGGTGTTTGTACTCACATAGTCTAGGTTGAGCTTCGATCCTAATATCCTCAATAATTCTTGTAGAACAAACAAATATACAACAAAATTTCTATTCTACTGAGATTATCTCAAAAACAAATCTATCTACTAGAGACAAGTTTATGAAATGTACACAAAGTTTAAAGGAAACAAGACAAGCATAGATTTATGTTAATGAGAACAAAGTGGTGCTTACAACCATAGATTTAGTGTAGCATCTTCACCAAGCACCCTTTGTCCAGACCTTTTCTCAAATAATCCACACAGAATGTTGATTCTTCAATGATATCTCGCTTATGATATCATAAGTTTGATGCTTCACAATTTCTCCATCCCTTCCTTATGAGATCATAAGTTAGGTGCTTCTCTCAAACTCTATTATGTCCCTTTCACCATGAGAAATACTCCTTATATAAGATTGGAGAGGCCCAACCACTTTAGAGATATTTGGAATAAGTTGAGGATTCCTCTCCTTCAGTTGTGGATCTTCCCTAAGATCATGCCTTGACCTCAGATTTGAATCCAACCAAATTCAGAGATTGAGGGGCTTCTTCCCTGATTTATCTCAACAAACCAAAATTCACACAGAAAGGTAAGCGCTCATCCAAAAGGGTGCATATATCATTTCAACGCTCCCCCAAAGAAGGCTAGGGAGTGTCGGGGCACTCCTTGATAGTGGATACGAGAGTGTTTCCTTCCAAAAATCATTTTTGAGTGGTTTTCTTCATGGAAAATGCTCTGTACTCTTCATCAAATGATTTATCTTCCTAAAACTAGTATTTGAGGGTGTATTAAGTTTCCCTGATAATGTCGTCCAAGACACAACATGGACAGGACAACAATATGATATTTGCGACACTTGTAGGCAAAATGTGACACTTGTGACATTGGTAATGTTGACACTAGGCCATCATCCTAATAAGTAATTTTGATTTGTAACAACCTTAGTATATTTTCCTCCTCTCTTATGACAGTCTCTTTTTTTGTCCTTCTGTTGCATCTAAAACATCTGTGCTAGCCTCTCCTTGGTCGCTTGGTAATAATATCTCAACTCCCCCAATGATCAGAAGGCTCCTCTGATCCTTCTTCTCTATGACGGAAGTTTGTAACTTATCATCATCTTAATTAACACGACTCACGGTTATGTGAAAATATCCATCTAATTTAGGTCCTTCTTCTACCTACTCTTCATCTGTCAACCCCTTTTGCTGACGTGAACTCTCAGCTGAGTTCACCCCTTCTCCCTTTCCCACCTGGAAATATAGGATGTCTCCTCTACCCACTTGGAATTTCATGAGATCCATTGATCCCTTCTCATTTCCCACCTGGCAATCTATGAGAGCCTTACCAGATCTCTTTCCCTTATGACTAAGGTTTTCAGCATGACTCAACCACCTCTTTAACCTCTGTTGTTGCGTCCTAGCTAACAACTTATGAATAGGCCAACTGACTATTCTCTTCAAAGGACATTCATACCTCTAGTGTACCTTTGAATCCTATTTCATTTTGAATGCAAGCCTCTCCATCTGTGCTCACATTTCACTCAACTCCTTGTCCATCTCTGCTCTACTCTTCTACGACTGGACTCCTCCTCATTTTCATTTATGACCCTCAACGACCATATTTTTATGCCTATAGTCCACCCAGCTTCTTACCATCTATTGCACACCTTACAATAGTTCTAATAGAGCATCTCACCCTATCTCCCTGGCTTACAAAAATCAATCCTGCATCAACTCCTTTGTATCTTTCTCTCCGATTGAGAGAAATCAAGCTCTGGTACCACTCTTTGTATAAGACTATATTCGTCCTTCACCTGCTATATACAAGTGAAATCAAGCTCTAATACCACTCTTGGTATCCAACTATCTACGTTCTTCACCTGCTATCTACAGGCGAAATCAAGCTCTGATACCACTCTTGGTGACAACCACCTTTCACCCTTCGGAATGGCACAAACTCCGAGTATAGGATCGTTTAAGTCATCAAACCGAATGGTTTTTTGGGCTCCTAATGGAACCAATTTCAACTTGACATGGGCCCGCTTTGCTTCCTTGGCACCTACGGACCCTCTCCTTAGCGCTTTTCCGACTTAACACCAATGTTGCTAACCCTCAATGCTAGACTTTCCCATTTATGTGACCATGGAATAATACCATGGGTCAACTCCCTTCACGACCCCCTACTTCGAAACTTTCAAGAAATGATTTCTCCTTCCCACAATTTCCCGAATCGGTGAATTCCCTGGGACCAGATCTACGATCCACATTCCTCTCATGATCAATGGCTATGATCACTTCACGATTTAGGGATTTGCAAGTTTGGAATTCATGATTTCTCCCAATTTCTGACTCCTCTTTCCCCAACTTGTGAACCAACGATTTGTTGATCCCTTGCCACACATCCTACTTTGATGGACGGCTAGGATTACTTCGCTGCCTAGCGCTTCGGGTGTTTTCGTACCGAATTATTTCGAAGGGATCCTCTTATGAAATACATGAATCTCTTCCATCTGCCTTCCAGATCTAATGACATGGATTTAATTCACTCTTCATGACCTCGTGAACACTCTTGTTTTCTCCGGGAAAACCTTCTAAATCTCTTGCTCTCGAGCTTCTTGATATTCTTCCACTTGTCTTCTCCTCGACGATGGATGCCTTCTCCATCTTCGGGACTTTAGAAATCCCTTGACTCCTTTGTGCACTTAGAAAAAATTCACCTTTCAAGACTTGGGTTGTTCTCGAAACTCCTTTCTTCACTCCTTGCATAAATCTATGCAACTCTCTTGCGACTTTTCTCGACTTGAAAACCCCCAAGGTTCTAAGTTCCTTTATGAACTTCTCCTGCCCTCCTGGGAGCTTCTCTCCCTTCCTCCTGAGCTTGTAAGGTGAACTTACAACACCTTAGGCACACTCCTTGCACTTGGCTCAGTTCTTCAACTACTTCTCTCTTAGCCTTAGGGAAAGGTTTAAGGCATCTCCTTTCCTTTGTCGGTACACTTCTTGCAAATCCTTCCTTCACCAGAATGTTAAACAATTCTAGGAATCTCCAACACCTTCAACTGTGTTTCTCCTATGTATTCTCACGCTAGCTCGATGCCCTCCTGCAGAGTATTTCAGAGTGTTTAGTAACTATGGACTGTTCTTCTCCCCTCATAGTATTTCTTTTCAATGAACTTAATCGTCTTGAAATTTCTCCCCGAGTTTGTGAATTAACCTGGTGTGCCCTCTTGGAAACCTCTCTACTGAATCCATTGAGTTTAGATACACACTCCTTGCATCAACTCACAAAGTTTCCCTACTCTGTCACACACTCCTTGCACTTATCCTAGAGAACTAGACTTAACTCACACACTCTCAGATAGGAAACTATACCTCTATCCTTGTAGACGATTTCTAACATTCATCTACAATTCAAATGCATGCAAATGACATTCATACACAACATCCATTGAACATAAATGAAAAACAGGAAAAAAATTCATATTCTATTAATGGTGGAATGTCAAATTATAGTGGTGGATTCCGAGCTACAAATGAGTCTCTGTTCTCATCAATCTCTCACCTACCAACCAATCAAACCTCTACTTTTCTTACAATACAAATATTTATACAAGAGGGGATCTATGAGCTTCCCTCACAAGATAATTTAGTGGTGTGAAATCACCCTTCAAAACACCTTTATAATGGATAGATTACAATGATGGAAATTTTCTCCAAATCATATGTAGATCCCTTCTGTCGTCATCCTATTAATGGAAATCTCATCTCCATCATGTGTGAAAGAACAACTTGGATTTTCCATCTTGTCTTCAATTAATTTTTGGATCACACCTTGGATTCTCAAGGGAAAAAATGAGAGGGCGACGCCTCTCCTTCCTTGAATTGTGCACCACACATGTCAATTATCTAGCACTTGTTGAGTTGGAGCGATGCTCCTGCATCAAAAGGGTTTCTTCTTTAAGCTCTATAAAATACTATAGACCTGAATTTAAAACATGTCTGTGGATGGGAGCTAAAGATTATACAACCTTCTCCCTCTCTATGAATTTTTTGTGTTTCATAATGGTATAAAGGTATTTAGGAGGTTCCCCCCTGATCCATAGTTCTATTCCAATCACTCTTTTCATGAAAACCTTGTGTAATTTAGCCTACCTGGTTTGGTTTTTGGCAAAGGACAAGAATGCCTGAAACTATATGTCCCCAGTGAAAGGACTAGGGTTCTATTTTCTGTTTTCTCCTAGGATGAAGTTGTGAAGGTATAGTTCACACAAAAATTATTGTACTCCATCCTCTTGTCCGTACCAGGTCCATTGGACCTTTACAATCGTTATGTCTCGATTCCAGAGTTGTTTGATTTTTCGATCCAGGATGTGCACCGGATGCACTTGAAAAGTGTCTTCTTGCTCTACCTGAATAACATTCCAATCAATAACATAATTAGCATCAGGTATTTATTTATTTAGCAATGATACATGGAAGACATTATGAACATACATAGATGTAGGCAATGCAATCATATAAGCAACTTGACCAATTCTTTCTAGGATTTCAAATGGTCCACAAAATATGGCTGCTAACTTGGCATAGCTTCCCAGCTTCAGGAAGCTCCTGTTAGCTTTCATTTTCAGGAAAACATGATCACCCACTTTGAATTATATGTGGATTCTATTTTTATCAGCATATCTTTTCTGTCTATCTTGGGCAACTTTCAAATTCTGCTTAATTTTTTTACATTTGGTCGTCCATCTCCTTGACCAATTATGTCCCTACTACTATTCTGTCAGTTGGATTATCCCATCTTACTAGAGTATTGCATCTTCTACTGTAAGGTGATTCAAATGGGATCATTTTCAATGATGCCTGATACCCATTTTTATAAGCGAATTCTACCAAGTGTAGGTAGTCTTCCCATTTTGATGGATTATCCATCACATACATTCTCAACATATCTTCTATCACCCTGTTCACTCTTTTTGTCTGTCAATCACACTCAAGATGGTAAGCTGTACTAAAGTTCAGATTCATTCTGAATCTTTTGAACAATCCTTTCCATAAATTTGAGGTGAATTTTGGGTCTCTGTCAGACACAATCGTTTAAGGAATTCCGTGCAATCGTGCCACTTCCCTCATGAAAATATTAGCGACATCTGCTACCTTGTGAGTAGTTTTTAGTGGAATGAAATGGGAATATTTTGTAATCTTTCCCACCACTACCATAATCAAATCATGTAGCTTGTCTGTCCTGGGAAATCCTATAATAAAATCCATTGTCACCATTGCCCACTTCCATTTAGGAATGGGCAAAGGTTGCAGCCATCCTGTTGGGTGCCTATGATCTGTTTTAACTTTCTGGCACTCCATACACCTAGCGATGTATTCTACAATTTCTCTCTTCATACCTGGCCAAAAGTATTGGCTCTTAACCACTATTATGGTTTTTTGATATCCAGGGTGCCTTTCATAAGGAGCATTATGCATCTCATGCAAAATTATACGTTTCAAGTCCTGGACATTTGGTATAAAATTTTTTCTCTTGTGCAAGAGTATTCCATCTACTCCCAACTTATAAATATCCATTTTTTGTGGTGTCTTACCTTGCTATAGCATTGCTACCAATTCTATTTACTGCAGATCTGTATTATACTGTAGAGAGGAAATGCCCAAATTCTTAACCAGAGAGAAATGTGTATTTACTTGGCAACTCGAACATAGTTGTGTGGAAATAGATCTTGTATGTTTCAATTTGTTAATGTTTCTGTCCCCAAGGGTTAGGTATTCAAGGGTTGTACAGAAAATGTTTTTCCCTGTTCTATAGCTCTCTGATATATGTGTTGGGTCCAACAGTAGTACTCGTCCCAATATCTCAGGGCACTAACTAAGGAGGATAGACCGTACCCTTATCCGTACTACCCGACTACCCAGGTACTAGAGAGTATCTTCTCGAGTGTTGTTCTTTATGACACTATAGAAGTCAGGCAACCGATTGGTTTATCTAAAGAGGGATTTCAGGTAATATAGGCTGATCCATACACAAGTGCAATCTGATGCACTACCACTCAAAGGGGTACCAACAAGGGTTACAAGGGTGGCCAACAGATGTGCGCTTAAGTACTACTTGTATTTACTGCATGTATGAATCCCTCAACCATGGGTTTATGCACGTAATGACATATCTCTGTGGCTTAAATATGCTGGAATACGTCTCTACCCTGAAAAAAAATTGAACCCACACTTTTTGCCAAGAAAAGTGCTTTGATACCACTTGTAATATACCAGATATAAAATGTATGCAGAACAGAAATAAAATGCAAGAAATGGCAGAAGAACAACAATATAACTAGAACATTCACCACAATAGCACTGAAATGATATGAGGATAATAACAGAAATAACACTTTGAATCTGAAATCAATGTTCACGAGCCTCTTTGAGGGGGAAACCTCCAGTTGAGAAAAGATCTATTACAATAATATTTAAGTTAGGATTCTCATACCCTCGTCTCCTATTTATACTAAAAAGAAGCATCTAGAGGAAGATCCTTCTAGAAGCGAAAGCTTCTATTAGGTCTTCTTACATATGCCGTATTCTATTTTATTGAAAGGCCTTATTAATATTGACCTTTATTACATTCGAATATATTGTTCTACCTATGTGCGGGTTAGGACCCTAACAGGTGCACAAAGTTTCCCTACTCTGTCATGCACTCCTTTCACTTATCTTAGAGAACCAGACTTAATTCACACACTCTCGAATAGGAAACTATACCTCTATCCATGTAGATGATTTCTAACATTCATCTACAATTCAAATGCATGCAAATGACATTCATAACACAACATCCATTGAATATAAATGTAAAACAGGAGAAACTTGCATTTTCTATTAATGGTGGAATGCCAAATTACAATGGTGGAGTCCAAGATACAATTGAGTCTCATCTCTCATACACCTCTCTCCTACCAACCAATCCAACCTCTACTTTGATTACAATATAAATATTAATACAAGAGGGGATCTATGAGCTTCGCTCACAAGCTAATTTAGTGGTGTCAAATCACCATTCAAAACACCTTTTTAATGGATAGATTACAATGATGGAAATTTGCTCCAAATCGCATGCAGATCCCTTATGTCGTCAGCCTATTAATGGTGACCTTATCTCCATCTTGTGAGAAATAACAACTTGGATTTTCCATCTTATCTTAAATTAATGCCTGGATCATGCCTTGGATTCTCGAGGAAAACAATGAGAGGGCGGTGCCTCTCCTTACTTGAATGCACACCACATGTTTCAATTAGATAGCACGTGATGAGGTGGAGAGATTCTCTTGCATCATACTCCACAACGAAAAAAATCACGAGCTCCTGGTCATGATATTTCCAACATGGTTGAAATCTACCTGGATCCCAAACTTTGTCCTGGAGCTGTCTCTTGGCTCCCTCGCTTCGATTCTTTTTCTCCTGCATCTCCCCCACTGCTCGTGCAGGTTTCTTCTTGTCCATCTTCCTCGTGCTGACCATTTCCTCTATCAACTCTGACATCATCTTCCTTACCTCTTCGATCACCTCATCCAACTGCTCCATCGAATGAATCTTCTATTGCAGAATATCTCATTATACTCCCTCCTTGTCGAAGGGAAAATCACATTGACTTCCCAATACATTTTCTTCCTTTGTCACCTTAGCTTGACACTCCACTGTGGTCTTCACTCCTATAGGCTCCTCATCACTGAATTGTTTCTCAGCTACCACTTCTCTTGATAGATTCTCTCTTGCCATTCCTTCGATTGTTCATATTCTAGCTTCCTCCATCTACTCCTCATGTTGGTGTAATACTTAATCTACTTCCAACTTAGCTTGTTGCATATGAATGCCTTGCATTTCCACTCTCCTCTCAACAGCTTCCAATTCCTCACACAAATCAACAAAGTCCATGTTGCTTGCTTCTTCTTTTGTTGCAAACTCTAGTGCTGCATTCATCTCTTGTTCACCTTCCTCGATGAAAATGTTGAGCGATTTTGTTGAATTCTCCTCTCCTTATGTTGGAACAGACCTCTGTTACACATCAAAATTACTCATTAGGATGATCGCCTAGTGTCATCATTACCAATGTCGCAAGTGTCACATTTCGCCTACAAGTGTTGTAAATATCATACTATTGTCCTATCCATGTTGTGTCTTAGACGACATTATCAGGGACACTTAAGACACCCTCAAAGACTTATTTTAGGAAGATGAATAATTTGATGAAGAGTACAAATAATTTTCCATGAAGAAACCCACTCAAAAATTATTTTTGGAAGGAAACACTCCCCTACCCACTGTCAGGGAGTGTCGACGCTCCCTAGCCTTCTTTGGGGGAGCGTTGAAATGCTCTGTGCACCCTTTTGGGGGAGCACTGCACCTTTTGAGATAATTTTGGTTTGTTTAGATAAATCAAGGAAGAATCCCCTCAATCTCTGAAGTTGTTTGGATTTGAATATGAGGTCAAGGCATGATCTCATGGAAGATCCACAACTGAAGGAGAGGAATCCTCAACTTATCCCAAAGATCTCTCAAGTGGCTGGGCCTCTCCAAGCTTATATTAGGAGGCTTTCTCATGGTAAAAGGGACATAATAGAGTTTGAGAGAAGAACCTAACTTATGATCTCATAAGGAAGGTATGGATAAATTGTGAAGAATCAAACTTATGATCTCATAAGGGATTTATCATTGAAGCATCAACATTCTGTGTGGATTATTTGAGCATGGGTCTAGACAAAGGGAGCTTGGTGAAGTTGTTGCACTACATCCATGGCTATAAGAACCACTTTGTTCTCATTAATATAAACCTATTATTGGCCTGTTTCCTTTAAATTTTGTGTACATTTCATAAACTTGTCTCTAGTAGATAGATCATTTTTTGAGCTAATCTTAGTAAATAGGAAGTTTGTTGTTTCTTTGTTTGTTCTACAGGACTTATTGAGGAGCTTAGGATCGAAGCTCAACCTGGAATGTGCGAGGAAAAACACCATTAAAAAGGTACACTTTTATTCTTCCTCTTCATACATTACCTTAATTATATATAAAAGGAATGTCAGTGTCCACAATAACACTTTCTGTCATGGAGTTAGGGGTGTAGTATCCAAGAGAGAATCCACTTGTCCGCAGGGGGATTTCTTTGTAACAGAAATTTGCAACTCTAATGGAGAAGGAACCCTATTTGTCTTTCCTTGGAGAAGGAACCCTTTCATATCACGTTTTATTTTTGTTTATGATCCATTATCCTTCTCCTACCTTCACTAGCATTTTCACCATTTTTTATGCATTCTGGGTGAATTTTTTGCAAATTTTTGGCTTTTTTTTTTTGAGTTTTTGCGATCATAAAAGTGCCCTCCTAGGCCATACCAATGCACTGATACTATTCCAGTTCTCCCCCATAGTATTTTACAGAGTGTTGCAACGCTCTATCCCCTTGAGAGAGGGAGCGTTAGTCTCCTTTTTGGAGGATTTTTGCCTTTTTCTGCTCAGATTTTCTCAGCTTGTTTTGTGGAAGTATTTACCGAGACTTTGTGATTTGTTTGTGAAGTTATTTAGGTTGATATTTGGTTATTATCACCCCTTTTTATCTTTATTATATACTGAAACCTTTTCAAAAATGTGAAAATTTCCCTTTCTACCTGCTTGTTTTATCAGGACAATTTGAGTGATTTTCTCTTTCTCCCTATCTTTTCTTGGATTATTCTCTGCATTTTATTTATGTTCCTTGAATTCTTGATTGGTTTCAAAATAATTGATGGTGTTATTTCTTTTTATAACAATTTTCTACTTGTTTTCTTTCATACCTCACTACCTTGAGTGCATGCTTTGTTTGTAGCCCTTTTGCTTCGTGTCTTTTGCATCTGCATAGGACTCTTTCTCCTCATTGAAAGTAGTGGAGCATTGAAGGTTTTGTATTTACATTTTGTATACATCATAATCAATCAAATAAGATAAATTCATTCTTGCTTTTGGGTAGTGAAACTAGCTTGCATTTGAAGTAGCAGAATTGCATTTTTTTGGCATTTTGGGACATTGTGCATCTGGAATGATGAATTTTTTCTCCTTCTCATGGAATAGCTTTCATAGAAATGGAAAGATTGAATATTAATCTCTTTGCATAAATTTTGAGTCGGTCAAAGCACCATATTTTCCACGCCATTTTTCCCTTTGAGTAACAAAAGACTTAAAAATCAAGCGCTAAACTAAAAATTGATTAGACATTTTTTCATTTTCTGGTAGAAAACCTACATCAGATTAGTTGTAGGGCTGTGGAATAGGTGTGAAAGATAACTTTCCAAATATGCAAACAAACATAGAATCTTGTGTTATGGAGAGGTGAAATCCAATTGCTACATTTTGTCCTGGGAAGCCCTTCTCACACAAGGGTCAAACCTGAGGTCGCATTAAGACTAGCAGAGTTACTCACCCTCCTTTTTTGGTCTAGGTGTAGAGATTGCGCATATTATGGGGGTCTCTTGAAGGTATACCCACAATGATAAGTGGAATCCTTTGAATTTTATTTCAGGCTAGATACCCTTGCACATGGATCAGACTATCAATTGTTTCCCTAGGCATCATTGTTGTAGTTGGTAACCTTAGTGGCCTATATATTTAGGGTATTTACACAAGGTGATTGTGGAGGGGTAAGTCTTCACGGTACCTGGAATCAAAGTTGGACAGACTCACTCGGGCTCCTTGGAGGGTATACCCACGATTATGTGTGGGAGATTGCACCAGGGTGTAAGTCTGTTACGTAGGTCATCAACGTAACTTTTCCACCCACTCTATCTTGTCCCCTTATTAATTTGTTACCACAATGTTGGATTTCATTACCAACTAGTATGCTCATTGTGAGAGGGTTTTGTTTTCTTTCTTTCTTACTAGATTTTTAGCACATGTTGTTTGTTCTCCCTAGAAAAATATAGGTTGGATTTTTATTTTTATGGCATCAGTTCCCGGAATGACCAATGAAGGAACCCCTTTTCCAGGGTAACCCTTTTTTTTTTACTTATTACGGAAACATTGGTCCTCCTTACATCGCTACTTTGAGCCTTCCAGGTCTCACAATTGGGTTATCGGTATGGTTGTTTTCCACTCCGATGATACATAATGCATGTACTTCAGATGTAAGCACACCACCCACACATCAAACTCATGTCAACCTTTCTCCTTCTTTTCCCATCAGGTCTCCTTCCATTTCTCCTTCTTCGCCTAGTGAAATCTCTCAAGCGAGTAGCCAGATTGATAATAAAAAGAAGAAACAGAAAGAGAAGAAGAAGAACTAGAAAGGGACCAAGCCTCCAACTACATCAGATGTTGTATCCAAGCAACCAGCTATTGTTAATAGTACTAGGAGTCTTGATAAGGTCAACAATATTAAAACGAAGAATATGAAACCCAAGTTCCCTTGCAGTCTTTGTAAGGGTGACCACTTTCTGAGGGATTTCCCTGGTCTTCCCAAGGTCTTAGAAATGTGGTCCTCCACATCATCGGCCTCTGCTAGACATGCTGGCAACACCCGTTCTATTAGTGATCTTAAGGTTGGTAAGAAGAAGACAACTGTCAAATTTCCTTGTATGTTATGTGAAGCTGATCATTATTCTCACCTTTGTCCTTGAATGGATGAGACTTATTCTCTTTTGAAAAATCTTCAACTTCCAATTGGTTATCGTAATATTTCTCCCAACCCATCATTAGTTGATGGACCAATCAATCCAGTTCCATCCCCGGTCAATTCTGTTCATCAGGTGGTCAATCTAGTTTCATCCTCAGTTGAACCACTAACCCAAGCAGTCAATCCATTTCCACCTGTCGACCCCATTCTCCCCTTGGAGAATGAAACCCAATTGGTTTCTTTGGTTCTACCATCATTTGATCCCACTCTTCCTCTAAAGAGTGTCAAAGTGATTGATCTAGTTCCTTCCTCAGTCAGTCCCACCCTTCATCTGAAGAGTGTTGAAGTGGTTGTTTCGATTACTTCATCGGTTGATCCCACTCTTCCTCTTAAGAGTGCCAATGCAGTCAATCTGATCCCATCATCGATCAACCCTAGTCTCCCTCTCAAGAGTAAACCCGATGCTGACCACAATTTTCTCATTGATATAGGATATACCGTGCCGGGGGGAATTCCTCCTTCTCCTGCGAAAACCCCTCCAAGTAATGAGTCCATCCTTTTTTATTGGGGTGTTCTAACTAGACCTCGTATTCCCTCTCACATTCCTTTCAAGATTACAATACAGGTTTGTGGATAGGACGTTCCTCAGACACTGATAGATGAAGGTTTGTCTATTAGTATTTTGTCCTCTATTGCTTGGAAAGCTTTGGGTTATCCTAAGCTTGTGTCGGTTACCCAGACTCTATTCACTTTTAACAGAAGAACCAGTCACCCTTTAGGGATCCTTCCTCAGTTTCTCGTAACTTTGGGAGGGAAAAATGTCTTTATTGATGTTATTGTAGTCCAGGACCCCTTGGATTTCTATTTAATCCTTGGGAAATATTATGTATATGCCATGAAAGCTATTGTGTCCACTCTCTTTTGTGTGATATCTTTCCATCACGATGGAATGACGGTTACTATTGATCAAATTTTGTTCATCAGTCCTAACTAGATTACCTTACTAAATGATTCTTATATGCATACAGTATCGCCCCCACCACATGTTAATTATGTGGCGTTGTCTCCCATGAATTCAACTCTTGATGATTTAGATCCATTAGTTGACATGGTGATCTCTTCGATAGGGCTATTAGAGCCAGATCTCCCTACCCTTATCAAGGTCGTTGAGATGCATTCCTTTGAGCGTGCTTCGCTTCCATATAGTAAAGATCTCTTAGAAGACATGATTGAAGTTTATCCCTTGACATGTGTTCCTTCTAGGGAATTATCCTCTTGGAAGCTATGATCAAGAAGAAGTTACGAGCATAGTTTCTCTTCTCTGTGGCAATATTGTTAAAAAATGAAACAGAGGAAACAAGCATAGTTTCTCTTTGTTGTGGCAAGATCGTTAAAAAATGAAACAGAAGCCATGAGCATAGTTTCTCTTCTCTGTGGAAAGCTCGTTAAAAAATGAAACAGGTGCCATGAGAATAATTTCTCTTATTTGTGGAAAGATCGTTAAAAAATGAAATAGAGGCAACGATCATAGTTTCTCTTCTCTGTGGCAAGATCATTAAAAAATGAAACAAAGGTCTTGAGCATAGTTTTCCTCTCTGTGGCAAGCCCGTTATAAAATGAAACAGAAGCTATGAGCATAGTTTCTCATCTTTGTGGAAATCTCGTTAAAAAATGAAACAGGGATCTGGGGATTGAACTCGGAGCGTTGATCATAGTTATTTTCCTCTGTCAAGCTCGTTAAAAAATGAAACAGTCACCTCTCCTTCAGGTCAAGTCTTTCTCCAGATCTCGTAGATGTCGAGTCGATTCTTTCATTAGGTCTCATATTTGAACCTTCATTTCATCCAACTGTATCTTGAAGCTTGAAGGGTATGTTTGCAACCTTTGATGATCATTTCTCATAATTGAATCTTGAGGGGCATGTCTCTAGCCTTTGATGATCATTTTGGAGCTAAGCCACTAGCTTTCAAGATGGGGGCAGAGCACCGAGCTTAGTCTTTGTTCTTTGTCACACTCATAAAAACATGAGAATGTAACCGAGAAACCTTTTATCTCTTTTTTAGGCTCTCATGGATATACGAAAAAAGAACCCCTTGGAGTCTTCTTTAAGTCCTTTTCATTCTCTCTAAACATGAAAATATTTCCATGTGATCTTGCTTCCTTTCACACTCGTTAAAAGGTTTGAAATGACGTCTTTCGAGTGATAATTTATCTCTTTTTAGGCCTCATGAGACTAACCTTACAAAAAAGGAAAATCCTGGAGTCGTCTTTAAGTTCTTTTCAGAATCTCTAAATATGAAAAACCATCGATTTTACCTTATGTGGACTCGTTAAAAAATCATACATTGAAGGGCCCATATGAGACTGAACCCTTACTTCTTCCAGTTCGTTAAACAAAGGAAGAGGGACTTAATGAAGGTGAGTTATATCAAGAATGTGTTACCCTCCTTGAGCTCATTAAACCAAATAGAGGTACTCATCTATCTGGATGGGAGAAAAATTGAAGGAAGCAATCCAAGGAGATTTTGAGAACATTACCAATAATTATTACAATCGCCCTTGAAAATGACATTTTATCTTTGCACACATTTTTATCCACTGAACCTCTGCACTAAATGAATCCTTTGAGTTTCCTTACTCCTTTGGGTCACCCAACAAAATTCACAGTATCAATTGCATTATCAGGTTTTGGTCCATGTCATGTTTTTTCTATTGTGCCTTAATGTTCAAGGGAAGTATCTGCCTTGAGGGTCATCCATCACAAATATCTTGTTTCAATACCCATGTCAGTCCATGCTTATTTTATCTACCATATTACATATCTGTGTTAGTTTCCTGTCATTGATGGGGGATACATCAAGGCCCTCCTTCGACGAGTTTGTTCCTGTCAAATTCAACACATTATCCAGGAGTTAGACTTAGAAACCAGTTAGTACCTTGGGACCTACATGCCTCAATGGCAGGCCTCCTCGCATTTGACAATGAGTTTACATCATTGACCTATGATCAGATGATTCTATGGATGTTCAACTTAATATAATCTATTCATGTTCGTTGAAATGTACTAGAGTACCTTGGGAATCACTGACATCAATGGTGATTTCCTTCATTCTTGTTAACGGTTTACCTCATTGACCGATAATCAAGTGGTTTATTCCATGTTCGACATTAAGAAATATATTCACATGGTTATATTCGTACTACATCGGGATTGGTAAGAAGACTCTAGGTTGAGTCATCACTCTTATGTGTACTTTGCCCAGGTTGCGACAGAGTTTCTTTTTAACATTAACAGATATATTGTTACATAGATCCACTTGGTATTGGTCGTGGCTATGTCTTTTCGTCTCGTATATCCACCATGTATTCTTCATGGCTACAATTGGTTCAGGTCATAGGAGTATAGATACACATTGTATCTTCAGTGGCTATACCTTTTTGTCAATATAATTATGGATACACAGTGTATTTTATGGCAGACATATCTTGAACGTCTTTGTCACTCAAGCATAGGTAAGCCTACCATGGGTTGAAACATGTCATAAAATTTGTTTGATGGTTGTGTCCATCTTTTATCAGGTTCTCTGAGTCCATACCCTTGCTTGAAAAATTATACAAAGTACTTCAATCATCAGTTCTCATCTTCTAACTTAACACTTTTGGGGGCAATATGTTACACATCAAAATTACTCATTAGGATGATGGCCTAGTGTCATCATTACCAATGTCACAAGTGTCACATTTCCCCTACAAGTGTCACAAATATCATACTGTTGTCCTATCCATGTTGTGTCTTGGACAACATTATCAGGGACACTTAAGACACCCTCAAAGACTGGTTTTAGGAAGAGAAAGCATTTGATGAAGAGTACAAATCATTTTCCATGAAGAAAACCACTCAAAAATGATTTTTGTAAGGAAGCACTCCCCTACCCACTGTCAGGGGGCGTCAACGCTCCATAGCCTTCTTTGGGGGAGCGTTTAAATTCTATGTGCACCCTTTTGGGGGAGCACTGCCCTTTCTGATCGAATTTTTGTTTGTTGAGATAAATTAGGGAATAATCCCCTCAATCTATGAATTTGGTTGGATTCGAATCTGAGGTCAAGGCATGATCTTAGGGAAGATCCACAACTGAAGGAGAGGAATCCTCAACTTATCCCAAAGATCTCTCAAGTGTTTGGGCCTCTCCAAGATTATATAAGGAGGCTTTCTCATGGTGAAAGGGACATAATAGAGTTTGAGAGAAGCACCTAACTTATGATCTCATAAGGAAGGGATGGAGAAATTGTCAAGCATCAAAGTTATGATCTCATAATGGAGATATCATTGAAGCATCATCAATTTGTGTGTATTATTTGAGCAAGGGTCTGGACAAAGGGAGCTTGGTGAAGTTGATGCACTACATCGATGGTTGTAAGCACCACTTTGTTCTCATTAATATAAATCTATGCTTGGACTATTTCCTTTAATGTTTGCATACATTTCATAAACTTGTCTCTAGTAGATAGATCTATTTTTGAGTTAATATCAGTAGAATAGGAAGTTTGTTGTATCTTTGTTTTTTCTAAAGGAATTATTGAGGATCTTAGCATCGAAGCTCAACCTAGACTGTGCAAGGACACCACCATTAAAAAGGTACAATTTTCTTCTTCCTCTTCATATGTTATATTTTTTAGATCTAAAAGGAATGCCAGTGTCCACAATAGCACTTTCTGTCTTCGAGTTAGGGGTCTAGTATCCAAGAGAGAATCTACTTGTCTACAGGGGGATTTCTCTATAACATACATTAATCCCTAGTGGAGTCGCTAATTTATGTTACAGAGAAACCCCCCTATGGACAAGTGGATTCTCTCTTGGATACTAGACCCCTAACTCCAAGGAAGAATGTGCTATTGTGGACACTGACATTCCTTTTAGATCTAATTAAGCTAATGTATGAAGATGAAGAATAAAAGTGTAACTTTTTAAATGCATTTGTCCTCACATAGTCTAGGTTGAGCTTCAATCCTAAGATCCTCAATAAGTCTTGTAGAACAAATAAAGATACACCAAACTTCCTATTCTACTGAGATTAGCTCAAAAACAGATCTATCTACTAGAGATAAGTTTATGAAATGTACACAGACTTTAAAGGAAACAGGCCAAGCATAGATTTATATTAATGAGAACAAAGTGGTGCTTACAACCATGGACTTAGTGCAGAGCTTCACCAAGCACCCTTTGTCTAGACCCTTGCTCAAATAATTCACACAGAGTGTTGATGCTTCAATGATATCTCCCTTATGGGATAATAAGTTTGATGCTTCACAATTTCTCTATCCCTTCCTTATGATATCATAAGTTAGGTGCTTTTCTCAAACTCTATTATGTCCCTTTCAACTTGAGAAATCCTCCTTATATAATCTTGGAGAGGCCCAACCAATTTAGATATATTTGGAATAAGTTGAAGATTCCTCTCCTTCAGTTGTGGATCTTCCCTAATATCATGCCTTGACCTCAGATTCGAATCCAACCAACTTCAGAGATTGAGGGGATTCTTCCCTAATTCATCTCAACAAACCAAAAGTCACTCAGAAAGGGAAGAGCTCCCCCAAAATGGTGCACAGAGCATTTCAACGCTCTGCCAAAGAAGGATAGGGGGTGTCGACGCTCCATGACAGTGGATAGGGGAGTGTTGCCTTCCAAAACTCATTTTTGAGTGGTTTTATTCATGGAAAATCCTTTGTACTCTTCATCAAATGATTTCACTTCCTAAAACCAATATTTGAGGGTGTATTAAGTGTCCCTGATAATGTCATCCGAGACACAACATGGACAGGAAAATAGTATGATATTTTCAACACTTGTAGGTGAAATGTGACACTTGCGACATTGGTAATGATGATACTAGGCCATCATCCTAATGCGTAATCTTGATTTGTAACAACCTCAGTATATGTTCCTCCTCTCCCATGACAGTCTATATTTTTTTCCTTATGTTGCATCTAAAACATATGTGCTAGCCTCCCCTTAGTCTCTTAGTAGGAATATCTCAACTCCTCCAATGATCAGAATGCTCCTCTGATCCTTCTCCTCTATGACAGAAGTTTGTAACTTACCATCATCTTCATTAACACGACTCACAATTTTGCACAAATCTCCATCTGAGTTAGGTCCTTCTTCTTCCTACTCTTCATCTATCAACCCCTTTTGCTGACGTGAAATCTCAGCTGAGTTCACCCCTTCTCCCTTTCCCACCTTGAAATCTAGGATGTCTCCTCTGCCCACTTGGCAGTTCACGAGATCCATTGATCCCTTCTCATTTCCCACCTGGAAATCTATGAGACCCTTACCAGATCTATTTCCCTTATGACTGAGGTTTTCAGCATGACTCAAC
This sequence comes from Picea engelmannii, assembly GCA_009831015.1. Classification (NCBI taxonomy): domain Eukaryota; kingdom Viridiplantae; phylum Streptophyta; class Pinopsida; order Pinales; family Pinaceae; genus Picea; species Picea engelmannii. Next base: position 411,847 of record ML782123.1, on the reverse strand, counting down.
CACCTCTTTAACCTCTTTTGTTTCCTCCTAGCTAACAACTTATGAAAAAGCCAACTGACTATTCTTTTCAAAGGCCATTCGTACCTCCAGTGTACCTTTGAATCTTGTTTCATTTTGAATGCAAGCCTCTCCATTTGTGCTCATATTTCACTTATCTCCTTGTCCATCTCCGCTCTGCTCTTCTACGAGTGGACTCCTCCTCATTTTCATTTATGACCTTCGACGACCATCTTTCTTTTCCTACAACCCACCCAACCTCTTACCATCTATTTCACACCTTACAACAGTACCAACAGAGCATCGTACCCTATCTCCCTGGCTTACAGAAATTAATCCTGCACTAGATCCTTTGTCTATTTCTCTCCGATTGAGAGAAATCAAGCTCTGATACCACTCTTTGTATCAGACTATCTTCGTCCTTCACCTGCTATATATAGGTGAAACCAATCTCTAATACCACTCTTGGTATCCAACTATCTTCGTCCTTCACATGCTATCTATAGGAGAAATCAAGATTTGATACCACTCTTGGTGACAACCCCCTTTCATCCTTCAGGATGGAACAAACTCCCAGTCTAGAATCGTTTAAGTTGTCGAACCGAATGGTTCGTCGGGCTCCTATTGGAACCAATTTCAACTTGACACAGGCCCCCTTTGCTTCCTCAACACCCACTATGTGGCACCTGTGAACCCTCTCCTTAACACTTTTCTGACTTAACAATAGTGTTGCTAGCCCTCGATGCTAGACTTCCCCATTGATGTTACCATGGACTAAGACCGTGGGTCAACTCCCTTCGTGACCCCCTAGTTCAGAACTTTCATGAAATGCTTTCTCCTGCCCCCAATTTCTTGAATCAACAAATTCTCTGGGACCAGATCTATGGTCCACATTCCTCTCATGATCAATGGTTGTGATCACTTCGTGAGTTCAGAATTTGCGAGTTTAGGATTTGTGAGTTCTCTTGACTTTCGACTCCACTTTCCCCAACTTGTGAACCAACGATGTGTTGATCCCTTGCCACACATCCTACTTTGATGGAAGACTAGGATTACTTCATTGCCTAACACTTCGGGTGTCCTCCTCCTGACTTATTTCGAAGTGATCCTCCTCTAAAATACATGACTCTTCCACGTGCCTTCCAGATCTAATGACATGCATTTAATTTTGTCTTCATGACCTCATGAACACTCTTTTTTTCTCTGGGAAAACCTTCTGAATATCTTTCTCTCGAGATTCTTGATATTCTTCCACTTGTCTTCTCCTCAACGATGGATGACTTCTCCATATTTGGGACTTCAGAAAGTCCTCGACTCCTTTTCACACTTAGCAAAAATTCACCTTTCAAGACTTGGATTGTTCTTGAAACTCCTTTCTGCACTCCTTGCAGAAATCTGTGCAACTCTTTTGTGACTTTTCTCAACTTGAAAACCTCCAAGGTCCTAAGTTCCTTTGTGAGCTTCTCTTTCCCTCCTGGGAGCTTCTCTCCCTTTCTCATGACCTTGTAAGGTGAACTTACAACACCTTAGGCACACTCCTTGCACTTGGCTCAGCTCTCCAACTGCTTCTATCTTATCCTTAGGGAAATGTTTAAGGCATCTACTTTCCTTTGTCGATACACTTCTTACAAAGCCTTCCTTCACCAGAATGTTCAAAAATTCTGGGACTTTCCAACACCTTCAACCATGTTTCTCCTATGTATTATCACGCTAGATCGATGCCCTCCTGGTAGAGTATTTCAGAGTGTTCATTAACTATGGAATGTTCTTCTCCCCTCACAATATTTCTTTTCAAGGAACTTAACCACCTTGAAATTTCTCCCTGAGTCTGTGAATTAACCTGGTGTTCCCTCTTGGAAAATTCTCTAATGAATCCAGTGAGTTTAGATATGCACTCCTTGCATCGACTCACAAATTTTCCCTCCTCTATCATGCACTCCTTGCACTTATCCTAGAGAACCAAACTTAACTCACACACTCTCAGATAGGAAATTGTACCTCTATCCCTGCAGACGATTTCTAACATTCATCTACAATTCAAATGCATGCAAATTACATTCATAACATAACATCCATTGAACAGAAATGTAAAACATGAAAAAATGTCATTTTCTATTAATGGTGGAATGTCAAATTAAAGTGGTGGAGTCCAAGCTACAAATGAGTCTTGTCTCTCATCAACCTCTCGCCTACCAACCAATCAAACCTCTACTTTTTTTACAATACAAATATTTATACAAGATGGGATCTATGAGCTTCCCTCGCAAGCTAATTTAGTGGTGTCAAATCACCATTCAAAATACCTTTCTAATGGAAAAATTACAATGATGGAAATTTTCTCCAAATCAGATGCATATCCCTTCTGTCGTCAGCCTATTAATGGCGACCTTATCTCCAGCATGTGCGAAAGCACAACTTGGATTTTCTATCTTGTGTTCAATTAATTCCTGGATCACACCTTGGATTCTCAAGGAAAACAATGAGAGGGCAATGTTTCTCCTTCCTTGAATGTGCACCACACGTGTCAATTAGCTGGTGCATTCTGAGGTGGAGCGATGCTCTTGCATAAAAAGGGCTTCTTCTTTAAGCTCTCTAAAATACTGTAGACCTAAATTTACAACATGTCTGTGGATGGGAGCTAAAGATTATACAAAATTCTCCCTCTCTATGAATGTTTTGTGCTGCATAATGGTATAAAGGTATATAGTAGGTTCCCCCCTGATCCATAGGTCTATTCTAGTTACTCTTTTCATGAAAACCTTGTGTTCTTTAGCCCACCTTGTTTGGTTTTTGGCAAAGGACAAGAATGCCTAAAACTATATGTCCCCAGTGAAAGGACTCGGGTTCTATTTTCTATTTTCTCCTAGGATAAGGTTGTGAAGGTATAGTTTACAAAAAAAGTATTGTACTCCATCCTCCTATTCTCTAAAACATGAAAAAAAAATAGAAATAGTGGTAAACTCAGAAGGTTTTCCTACTCTAATAGATTTTACTCTTAGCATTAGATAATGTTCTAATAGAAATAAGGTGTAATTAGTAGCAGGGGCCCTGGAAGCTACTATATCAGAATAAAAAGAGAAAATTTCTTTGCTATCTCTGTACCTTTTTCACCTTTTCTTTAGCTCTGTTGATCTCAACAAGGGTCTCGTTCTCTATTGCTGACATGGCTTGAATTTTCTGACAACTCTCTGATGTTTTTCCATTGTTACCATTTCCCTTCTGCATTGAGTTAGGATTTGTTGGGATTGCACCAGTTCTTCTTCCAACCTGCTAATAATGGAATCATGTTTGGGGGACTAAAATGCTTCCTCAGTCTGAACAACTGCCTCTATTGTTGTTGGAGCATCTGTCTGAGTTTCTATGTCAATTGTTTCCAAAGGAGCAAGAAAAATTGTAGGAAACACTCCTTCAATTTGAACAATTGTTTCTTCTGTTGTTGGAACCTCTATCTGAGTTTCTATTTCAATTGATGCTAAAAGAGCATGCAACTTTGTTTTTGTTCCAACAGAATTGGTGTGAACTAGTCTTCTGGGAAGTGGATTTCTTCCTTGTACTCTAGCCCTTTTAGATTTCTTCTTCTTATGGTATTTTTCATCCTCTTCCAACTTCTCCCTAAGTTGTCTAATTGTTTCTTTCAATTTTGCCAACCTTTTTTTTTAATACTTTTATTTTCTTAACCCTTTTTCTCAATATCGTATTTTCATGCTTTAATTTTTTGATTCTTTTGTTTCCTTTTCCTGTTGTTTCTTCCTGTTCATGGGTAATTTCAAGGTCGTCCCCACCTTCATCAACTTGAAATTGCTTCCCTGTGTCTTTTGGCTGCTCTAATTTTTCTAAAGGGTTGTTTACCTCAATGTGAGGGTCTAGATGTTATGTTCCTTCAGGAGATGGCATATCCATATCAGGAAGATCCAAGACATGGTTTGAATGAGAAGAAGTTGGTGCTTGGGGTTCTCCAAACCTGTCTGTGTTTTCAACAAGTGATCTCCCTAAATTTCCTAGTACTTGGGCCATCTCTACTTCATAACTTCTAAATAAATGTTCTGTAAGGATTTCATGTGATGTTTGTTCTATCTATACAGTTTTCTGAGTACTTTCATGTGAGGGTTGTTATATTTTTTTACCTCTTTTTCTTTTTACAGTGGAGGTTTCAGGAACATAAATTGTTCTCTATCTCTTTTTCTTTGATGTTCCTTCTTGTGTTCTCTGAGTTTTTTCCAACTGAATGAGGTCTGCTTCTATTTCAGGTTGTGGTACTTGCATTTCAATTTGGGTTTTATATTCTTCTGTCTGGGTTGCCTCAATTCCCTGTGGGGGAATTTCATGGTGGACTTCAAGTTGCTCAATTTGTAGGTTCCTATCTAGCTCAATTAAGTCCCCCCAAGTTATTTGTGTGTGGGTTAAGGCCCCATTTACTATTAATTTTACTAACCTGTGGTGACTAATTACATTAGCAGTTTCTTTGGCCTTCTGGGTCCTTCCGAAAACTTCATGCAACATGTAATTCAAAAAGAATGGTAAATTTATCACTGACCTTTGTTTTAGTGATGCTATCATCTTGAGGTGGGGTGGCCTCACTACGTTGTATCTCCCGTCGCATGTGATATATCTCTATATCATGCCTTCTAGTTATCTCCATGGTTCGTTGAGGGAAGAGGGGTTGAGTCCTTTCCCTTTTTTATCGAATTCTTCTCTGGATTTGGTGAAGGACTCCACAGCCTCTTTGAGTGTTGTATATTTCCTTGTCCACTGTGTTCATTCATTTGGGAGGCATGTTACCTTAGCTATAATGGAATTTGTAACTGGAATTTGTGTTCCTCAAATTTCTGAGACTCCTTGCAAGTTTTGGAAAAACTCTAGTGTCATTGCTGGGAGAAAAATCATTAATAACTTTAAAAGCACTTTAATGGTAATCATGAACAATAATCACTCCTTTTTTGGGAAGTACAAGTTCAAATACCCATGTTCAAATATGTTTAAGGAAAAATATTCCGAGTAGTCTAAATTTGTTCATATTTTATAAATATTCCACATGTCATAACTTTGTTACTTTCCCTTGTGTTGAATATAACTGGAATGATAGCCTCTTTTTTTAAGAAAGGAAGTCTAGGAACACAAAAATAACTTAGTGTATTTAAGATAAACTTCCATACTATAGGTAGATCCACTACTTCCAGCAGGCATCCATAGCCTCGATAGGGTTTCCTTTTAACCCATATATGAGCTTGTATCCTCAATAAATAGTTTAAATCATCTTTTCCCAAAAACACCACTATCCTGGTTTGGTAGCCAGATAACGAAAATGCCACTCACTAGATCGTAACCTAAGTGAAAAATTCAGCTCGTGATGAGACCTCTTTTCCTTTGATGCTAAATTCCAAAGGCCATTTCACTAGTGTGGTAGCCATAGTGGTGTTGGTATAGGGGCAGACCGAGGGTTCAACGATTAAAAAAAACACCAACAAAACCCTAACTATTGGCCCTTTCAGCAACACCTGTGAAGCAGATGAAGTCTCACTCGAGGTAGAGGTAAGGGGGGTTGCATGACTCATGTGTCTGCAACCTAGCTGGGACATAGATCTATGATCACAATAATTAGCATATCACTTAGCAATTAACATTCATTAGTATTTAACCCTTATTCACATCCCAGGTCAAACCTTAATTACAGAACAACACAATATTACTCAATATCTAAGAACATCTAACCATTCAGCACTTAAAATATGAGAATATCTAACATTTATTCATATATAGAGCACTAAGCATCAATGGATCTACCTATTATACATCAATATAATTACACTAAGCAAGTAAATACATAAACAACAAAAACAACATAGCACAAAGCACATCAACACACGATATATGTGGTTCACCCTAGTGTGGAGCTACTTCCACCAATATTCTTCTCTTCTTATTAGTCTCTTCCAATCGTATTACATGCACCAAGCCACAAATCCAACTCCTCCTAGGACAGGAGATATTCACACACCTCACCAGATCCTCCTTCCCCGATTTAGGTCCAAGCACAGAGCCTTTACATGGTTTGTGCACAAAGAACTTACAAAACACTTGCACTTAGCTCCACAAGCCCTAACATATTCATGCACTAAGACAAATACCACTTAGGCTTTGCACATAGATAACCATAACTAATTCTTACAATGCCTAACTACTTATTTATACATTACAAAAGGGGCCTAAACATGGGTAAGACCCATGGGACAATATTCCATACCCGTTACATAAACCCTAAAACCCAAAAATCCCACAAAAAGGGAAAGATCCCACGATCTCTACTTCATCTGGGTGCTTCATCTTCGACCAGCCCGTCGAAGTCCAAAAAATGGTCAAACACCAAAAATTGGTCGAGGGCCAACAGGCCCACAACACTCACCTGTGACTCGTCCTGAGTCACTCTGATCTATGCAACACTGATTCGAAGGCCTTGAGATTAGCTCAAGTTGCCTTGACTTGATGCTTCACCAAAGCCTCCTGCTCGGTGAACTGCTGAATGAATTTCTCGATGATAGGCCCTTCCAGGTGTTGTTCCATTGTGGCGACCACTTGTTCCAACTATGATCCTTGTACCTTGATCTCTTCAAAGAGGGTACAGGCTTCATCCTGCACTGGCTGGAGTCATTGTGTCACTTCCATAATTCTACTATGGATAGCAATGACCTACAACTAAACTGCACACTTCTCCTGTGACCTTTTCATGTTCTCTACTGTTGAAAGAATCTTCAACTGCGCTTGTACAGTCGATGCCTATTTCTTCACCTCCTGGAGTTGTGTCTCCAATTCCCTTAGCTCTAGGTCTTCTGAAAGGTGCTCATAGGTATAGGCACTTCGATTACTTAATTGCTTTCATTCTGAAGCCAATGCCTTGATTCTTTCTACTACACTCCTAGCAGTTTCTTCCCTTTGATCTCGCACTTCTTACAGAGTGTTCAACACTGCTTGCAGTTCCAGCTCTGTTACTCTTGATTGAAGTAGTAGGTGTGGAATACAGTGTTCGACTACCATTGCTTCACCATATTTCTTGAATACCACAAGGTGGTGAATCTCATGGCCAATGGTTCAGATGGCTCGACTTCAGGGAATTTTGTTCCCTCTGGCATATCCTAATAGACAAATTCTATGAGTATGAGTAACCAACTAAAGTGTAATTCATAGCCTTGGTCCTATGCTTCGTGACAGTCCTTCTCCAACTCGTTGACAAGGTAGCTCACCCAGTTCATCTACATCCATTCAATGCATTTCACTGTGAGGTCGACAACAAACCCTGTGACTTGTGTTGGTTTGTTCTTCCTGACAAGCTTACCAATGATCAAATGGAAACCTAATCGCACTACACAATCTTGGATGGAGGCTACCTTCTAGCCCCACTTCCCCTTATCCACATCGCCATAGGTTTCCTTTATACATTGTGTCAGGGAGCGATCTACAACCTTCCCTGGATAAAACTGGTGTGGGTCTATTCCATGCACTCTCAATCCAGTGATCATGCAGATCAATGCTAGGTCCAGACTCACATGTCTATCCAACCAGAGATAACCTCCATGGTAGCATGACAGGAGGAGTTTAACACACGTGTTAACATCCTGATGTCTGACAAAGTGGGGTATATTCATAAAGTTAAGGATGGTGGACCTCACAATCTCCTTGATCCATGGTTGGGGGACTATATTCATCCTCTTCTCCATCGTATTTTTCAAGTACCAATGCGGTGTGAGAATCACATAATTATTTTTGTCTCCTAGGTTAAAGTAACTGATCTTAAGATCAGGGTTTAGTCCTAGCTGTGGTCCTACTACGCATAAACCCTTTGGGAGGTATGCATTGATGAGTGTGTATTCAAAATCTATCAGTACATTGTCACGTCTAACCATGCTAGCCAGAGGTGGTATGTAGTCGAGAAAGACTGACGGGATGAGATTTTCATTCGCCAGGTCATCATGGTGCTTGCTTCTCTTCTCTATCATGGTTCAGTATGGCCCAGATCGACTGGATCGACGTGCAGTAGAGGGAGATGCTTGCAATCCATCCATTGACAATGCCTATACTCTTGCATACATGACCTTCTCAACCATAATAACTATTAGGATCTCCTCCACAGACTTCTCTACTATGCTACATTCGCCCGACATACACACTCGTAATCAAATCACTTGGATAGGAGAACAGACACTCAAGGTAAGAAAAATGGGTGGCCAGGTCTCAAAAGCATAGCGTGATAGCAATCAGTTCTCTTGTTATCTCAGATAGTCACAATTTTCAAAAGTGTCCCCAGTGAGGCATTCGACGGATTAAATAAACAACGTTTTAATAGACTCCTTCAATGGGTAGGAATTCCTCAATCAATACGATTCCATCTGTTATGGTGTGGTCTCAATGGTCCAATGGAAATCTTTTCAGAAATAACTGCATTTCTAGCCATTCTGGAGCATCGTTCTAATGGTCGAGACACCTCCAAATGTCATATAACTTCGCCAAGTCAAAGTTCTCTTTTGCATTGTTCTGCTATTCCAGCGAGGTTCAAGTTCTGCAAGCCTTCCTTTTGCGAAGTCCTCTCTGGAGCTTCCTACAATTTTTCTGACTTTGATTTCTTCTTACTGATCTTTTTGGCCTTCTTCCCTATGATCTTTGTCTCTGGATTCCTCTTTCCATTTGTATTCTTATCTACTCTTAGCATAGTAAATTCTCACTACTGATGTTCTCTCAAATGTTTCAGATGCAATATATATTCTCTTACTACTTCTGGGATAGGTTATCTTTTCTCCTGCATGGATAGGTTATTTAAGCCTTCTTGTGTTCTTTCAACTTTGACTACTAGGTCTCTGGCCCTCATTTTCTTCAACTTGTCCTCTTGTTCTTGTACTATTCGCTCTATTTTCTCGGCTATGAAGTCCCTTAATTCTTGTTTTTTCTGTTCTATGGCTTCCTTTTCTTCTTTCCTCCAGATATGATCTTTCTTAATCCAAGTCTTTCCTAAAAAAAGTGCAAAAGGAGCGGTGTTATCAACAAAATTAATGACCTCAAAGTCTTCTTCAGTCGATTCTCCATGAGAAATCATAGGTACATGAGTAATTATCTTCCACATAGGGTTATCATCTTTCCTTTAAACAAGCCCATCCCACCTAATGAAGGAATCATAGCAGGCTTTCCCAAAATTTCCCAAGTACTTTCTAGCATAATGTTCACCTGTGTTTCTTCATCCAAGACATATTCAATGTCAAGTTCTCCTATTCTTGTTTCTATGCATTTCTTTTCTTTTAAGATCTCTGTTAAACTGATGTCTCTATGATCATTCAATGTTTCTTTTAGTTGTAATAACATAGTCTCTGATTCTATCTGATTCTCTAACATATCCTTAGTTTCTTGACCTTGTTCATGGTTTGCTTGTCTCAAGTTCATCTTCTCAACTTTAGCAATCATTCCACGGAAATCCAAAACCTCATGATCAATATCTTTACAACAAAGAAAAATGGGACCTCTACCAGGGAATTCCTTCACAAGATGTATCAGTCTTCTGCAACTATAACAAAGTGTTAATCCTCTCTTTCTCTTAAAAAATCCCCAACCTTTCTTGTACTGTGCACTGGGATCACAGTGATGGACCTGCAATCTGCAAAAATACTTTCTAGGGTCCTACATCCACTTGTTAGTTAAAAAATGTTAAGAACCAAACATCAATATAGCATAGAAAAACCTCAGGAAAAGTACTCAACACCTTGAAAAAGAGATAATTTCAGATAATAAGCCTCTTCAAGGGGGAAACATCCTTTTACCCCACTTAAATGTTCAAGTACAAAATGATTCAAAATGAAAATGTCTCCTTGGTATATATAGGAGACTAGGAGGTATAATTACAACTAATGGCCTAAAGCCGACATAAATAAAATAACATTACTAATATAATAT
>ML782123.1:306923-348136 GCA_009831015.1 Picea engelmannii | reverse complement strand
TTGCGCTCACGATTCCGGACCCCCCCCCCCCTCCGCTTAAAGGTATAAAGACAAGGGGGGTCCAGAATTTCCTTCATCGTCGTTGATCTGGGCGCGTTGATATGGACCGTTGAAGAGTTGCGCCCACGATTCCGGACCCCCCCCTCCGCTTAAAGGTAGAAAGGTGGGGGGGGTCCATAATTTCATATGTGCCGTTGATTTGGGCACGTGGATGCGTGCCGTCCAGATCCGTTCGTTGTTTACCACAGGCATATTTACATTCAAAACTTAGGACAAGTGGGTTTTAACCCATTATTTTGCATTCTAACCCCTTTACAAGAAATATCGCTAACAGAAAGACAACAATTTCATGGAACTGAAGATGTTGGGTTACCTCCTCAGCCAGCTAAAATATGAACAGTGGGAGCATTACTTACTTATTGGCAAAATGATTCTTTTGAAAGAGGTTGATGGTAGATTTCTAGACGATGTCCATTTACCATAAAAGGAGAACTAGACCCATCGATGGTAACTAAAGTGACAGTGCCATTCTCATGAACTTCATTAATTTCATACGGTCCCAGCCACCTTATCTGCAATTTTCCAGGAAAATCCTAAAATCAGGTATCATAGAGAAGCACCCAATCACCTTTCTGTAAGGATTTCTTCTTGATATGATTATCGTTCCAGCTAGCTCTTTTTTATTGAATAACATCTGTGTGTTGAAGGGAAAACATGTGTGCTTCATCTAACTCATTGAGCTGTTGTAAGCATTGTGGGTGTGCTTCGGTAATATCCAATCCAATTTCTGGGGCCATTCTTAAAGTCTTGATCTCAAATTCAATTAGAAATATAGGTTTTTTTCCAAAGACTAGGTGATAAGGAGAGTAGCCAGTAGTGTTACACCATGTTGTGAGAGAAGCCCATAAGGCATTTGGAAGATCCGCTGCCCAATTTTGATGGTTTGTTGAAACTATTTTTGTCAAGATTGCCTCCAAGACTTTATTGGTACTTTCCACTTGTCCGTTTGCCTATGGGTGATATGGGGAAGTAATTATGTGTTTAATGTGATAATTGCGTAGAGTGGTAATGATTTTATGTGTTGTAAATTGCAACCCTCCATCAGTGATTAATTCCCTGGGTAATCCATAGCGTACAAATATTTCAAAAAGAAACTTAATGACTTCTTCCTCAGTTTCATTTGACAAGGCTACTGCTTCTAGCCATTTGTTCATATAGTTTGTTGCAACTAGTATATAAGCTATCTGGTTTTATTTTGGGTTGAAGGGGCCAACAAAATCTAGTGTCCATATCTCGAAAGGTTCTGTCACCACTTGTGCTTGTAGGGGCATTTCATCATCTTGGCCTGGTCGGCCCATCCTCTAATAGTTTTCATAGGCCTGGACATACTTCTTTGCATATTTGAATATTGAGGACCAATAGTATCCCATATGTAAAAACTTATGCCTAGTTATGCGGTCTGTAAAATGTCTTCCATAGGGATCATCATGACCCTCCTTCAAGACATCATAAATTTCATCATCTCTAACACATCTTCAGAACTGACGATCAGACCCCGTGTGGAAAAGATATCCACCAATCCAGGTGAACCGTGCACTATGTTGAACAATTAGTTTCCTTTCTCTTGATGAAATGTGTGCTGGTAATCTCCCAGCTACCATATAATTCACCACATCAACGTACCAAGGTGTCTTAATAGTGACAACGAACAAGTGTTCATATGGAAATTAGTCTTCAACTGTCAAAGACTTATCTATTTTGGGTACACGAGCCAAGAAATATGCAACAAGATTCTCTCTTCCTAGCCGATCCTTAATGATGATGTTGAATTTGTGCAATAGAAACAACCACCAAGTAACTCGTCCATTAGTAATTGCTTTGTTGGCTAAATATTTGATAGCAGAATGATCAATATAGAATAACTAGATAGTCTTCTATATAGTGGAGAAATTTATTAATAGCATGTATAACGGCTAAAAATTCTTTTCCTGTTACTTTGTAATTTAATTCAGAAGGGGTAAGATTTTTGCTAATAAAATAAATAGCACACGGTTTCTTGTCTTCTTCATGTCCAAGGACAACACCTATGGCGATATCCGATGCATTTGAAGAGACGTGAAATGGTAATTTCGTGTTCGGTCCTCTCAGCACAGGTGTTGTTGAAACCAACCTTTTCAATTTGGAAAAGGAAACATCACACTTATCATACCAATTAAATTCCACATTGCCAGTTAAATCATTTAAGGGTGCAACTATTCTTGAAATTGTTTCTATGAATCTGTGATAATATCTTGCACAACCAAGGAAACTACATACCTTTGTTTGTGTACGAGGTGTAGGTAGATTAAGGATTACCTATATTTTTGTTGGGTCTACCTTGATTCCATCTGCAGAAACATAGTGTCCTAGTACCACACCTTCAGTCATCATCATATGACATTTCTCATGAATCAAACATATCCTAGTAGCAATGCATCGTTACAATACCTTCTCCAAATTTCTTAAATCTTGATCAAAGTTAGTGCCATAAGGGGTAAAATCGTCCATGTAAACTTCAAGTCCTTCATTAATCAAATCAGAAAATATTGTTAAAATAGCTCTCTGGAATGTAGCTAGAGCATTACATAATCCAAAGGGAAATACTCGATATGTGAAGGTACCCCAGGGACATGTAAATGTAGTTTTATCATGGTCTTCCGGAGAAATATGGATCTGATTATAACCATTGAAGCCATCTAGGAAGGAGAAAAACTACTTCCTTGCTAAAGTATCAAGGACCTGATCAATAAAAGTTAAGGGAAAGTGGTCCTTCTAGGTATATTTATTGAGTTCTTTGTAGTCTACATAGATTCCCACTTCCCATTCTTCTTAGGGACAATTACTAGTGGAGAGACCCATCGGCTATCTGAAATAAGATATATGAAATCTACATACAACAATTTATGCAATTCTTCTTTAACAACGTCCCTAAGATGAGGATTCAATATTTGTTGGGGTTTTCGGATGGGTCAGACATCTTTTTCAATATAGATATGATATGTGCAGAGTTGTGGATCAATTCCCTTCATGTCGGGATACTCCCAAGAAAAATCATGTTGATATTTAGAAAGGATCTAGATCAATTTTTGTTGTTGTTGCTCATTCAAATTGGCATTAATGTTCAAAAATATCCCTAGTGAGATTTCAACTGAAATGTTGTTATGGAAAGAAATAGTGGGGATCTGTTGCTCCATCAATTCTTCCAAAGGATCTCCCTGTGCTTCATTATATAAAACAACTTTTAGCATTTGACAAGTTGGTTTTCCTATAACGACTGGGATTTTAATGAAGCTACTGATCACATCATCTTCTAGTTGGTTTTTGATCCCAAGATATTCTTCCAGTGTGAGAGGAGATCGTAGGTTTTCTTCTCGATATTTAGGTGGTTGAAATTGTTGATGTATGACAAACAAACTTGGTTTGGCTGGAGGATACATGATAAGGTTCTGTGTAGCATTTCCTCTAGCAATTGTCATGTTACCTATGAGACATCCTATATATGCATATGTTTTTTCTAGCCACGGTCGTCCCAATATCAATGGGTGTCCATCAAGTCTACTTCTTGGGTTGATAACTAGAACATCAGTTGGGTATTCCCAAGAGTTGATCGAGATTTCTATGTCTTGTAATGTGCCCAATTGTTTAACCAATGATATATCAACAAATTCTAACATAATTGAAGTAGGTTTGAAGGAGGTGATACCCATGACATTACAAGTCTCGATGATCAGAATATTAATGGTTGCCCCCAAATCCACCAATGTATTTGAAAAAAATCAACCTTGTATCTAAACTGTTACCACAAGATTCCCTGGGTCTGTGTACTTGACTGGTTCCTACTTGCCTAGAATAATATAGGACAAAGTTTCTACCACGTGAATAGTTGATGGATTCTTAGCTTTCCTTCTGGGCTTCTTCCCACATAATTCATTAATTATTTTTTCATAAATTGGGATGTCCTGTAAAGCCTGGTGATCTGGATTTTATGAAAAGAATTAAATGAATACAAATTAATAACATCTTCTTAACAAAAAATAACATAGATACAGTAAAATTGGTTTTCTATTCAATAAGGAAATAAGATGAAACTATAAAATGCAGTGAAAACAAGCTTGTTGTAATGGTGGCAGCTTATCTCTAAGAAGAGATGTGATGGCTACGCTCATTTGCAAGAAGATGATTACAATGAGGATATGAAGGAATTTTTACAATAAAAAAGAATGCCAAAAACCCAAGACATCCAAAAAACTAACCCTAGGAGATGAAGCACCAAAAGTCATGTGGGCCCCGTCTGGGTAAGTTAGTACATCAACTTCCCGGGGTCGTAACGTTTGTACACGATCTTCATTTTAGGCGTATGATAGGCCGTTGGAAATGTATCATAGAGGAGATTAATTTTGGGGGCTCAATCATTCCTTTAGCTATCATTTAGAATCTCTATCCCAAAAAAAATTCATTTAGGCCCTCTAAATGGCCCCGAAAATTAAAACTGCTAAAAATAGTAAATTGCCAAAATTGCCAGAAAATTGTTTTGAGCCAGTTGGAAAAGGTGGGTGGCCACTGACATACACCTAGATAAATCCTCCCTCATTAGGAATAAATGGTATCCATTGCATTGATTTCCCCCATCATATGAGGAAATTTCTGCTGAATTTATCCCCAGGTGAGCCACTTGCCTTGGTGTAGGAGTTCCCCCGCTTTGACGACTAGATAAAGCTGGATCCTTTATTGTCAAGTTCCCTTGATCTGTGGGTCCACAATATGATCAGTGGATGCCTATTATATGTATTTGGGGTTGCGATATATTGGTGTCATTTGTTCTTCAACGTCTAAGGTGTCCAATAATGGTGGGAAATAAGGGCGAAGGAGATCCACGTTGAACACTGGGTGCAGGCCAAGGATAGGAGGAATGTTGAGCTCAAAATCATTATCCCCCATAGCCTTGGTGATGGCGTACAGACCATAATGGAGTGGTCGAATATTCCTATGGGTTCTTATAAGGTGTTCTTTCTGAAAGTGCAACCAAACTTTGTCGCCCACCTGAAACTTATGTGGCACCTGATGTTGATGATGGCACTTCTTGTACTTGTCATTGGACTTCTCTAGGATATCCTGAACCTATTGGAAGATGTGTTAGATCTGCTCAATGAACCAGGTAGCTTTGGCAGCTTCATTTGGAGAAGGATATGAGTCATTCAAGGTGACCACAAGGGGAATTGCAACATCTATGGGACCCAATGGTTGGAATCCCAACCCCACCTGAAAGGGTTTATGGCCGGTTGAGCTATGCAAGGCTTGGTTGTAGCTATGTTGGACATAGGTAAGGCTCTCATCCCATGTGCGAGGGTGATTTGAATTATACATGTGAAGGATATGCACAATCATTCGATTCACAACCTTGATTTGGCCATCTGTCTGGGGGTGGAAGGTCATGGATTTGGTGAGCTTGGTGTCCAACAGTGACTAGAGGCTCGACTAGAATGTGCTGAGAAATCGACTGTCCTGATCTAAGAAAATGGTTTGTGGGATTCCAAAATGTACCCAAACTCGTTCAAAGAAGAGATTGGCAATGGCCTCTGTTGTGATGTTCTTCTTGCAGGCAACCAGAATAGCCATCTTAGAAAAGTAATCAACAACCACAAAAATACAGTCATTTCCTCAGTTGGTGGATGGTAGGCTTGTTGGCAGCCAATTCACTTTTTTCTATGATCCTATAAGCTGCCTACACCTATGTCTTGCAACATCAAGTTTTGTCGCAACTTTCAAATAGAATACATTTTCATTTCTTGAGACATTTACACACTTATTTTTGTTTTGTTTTCACGACTGTAAGCGTGAAAACTTCTCCTTTCGAGGTCACATTTCGATCACTATATGAACTGTCATGATCTTTTTATTGATATGCCTACTACGCTTACCTTTTGTTTATCGTTATGTGGCTGGAAAGACTTTCAAATTATGCTCATTGGATATTCTTATGTTGATTGTATAACTTGGTTTTATTGAGTTTGTAAGGCATTGAGCATTTGGATTTACACTTTTTATGACTTGCCTGATCATTGTTTCTATTAAAATGCATAGGGGTTGTGATTAATGTTTTCTATATATATATGATATAATCCTTATGTTAATTTTTTTTATAACTTTTGGCTTGTCAATTATATGAATATCATTTGGCACCTTGTCTAAACTTTTGATTATATACAATGGCGCATAGTTGATTTTGGGTTTTGATTTATATGTCGGATGATTGAACACCATGGCATAACATTTGCGCGTATTGGTATAAACATTTGATTTCATTGGTTGTACACGTGATTTAATGGTTGAACTATTATTATGGAGTAAACATCTATGTAAATTGGCGGTTGTACTTGGATAATGAATATTATGCATGGCAGATTCCACCACCTTCGCATGCATGCATTTATGCTTACCCCCTTTTGCTCATTCATTGTTGTTGGTTCGGGTAGCTCTGTTACTGTGTGTGTTGGTGAATTCAAACCCTTACCCTACCATGCATTCGGCTCCATGGCACCCGTCATGCGAGTTGAACCCAACGACAATCAAGCCCTATTAATGTTTGATAATGCCCGCCAAGATTTGGAAAACAGTGGATGGCTTACCTTCGTGAAATGAGTCGAGGGTTTTAAACTTTATGTAGCATGACAGTTTTCTATGACCTTCGATGGTTGTCAAGCCAAGGTAGGTGATGTATAGTTAGAGATTGATGAACAGTTTATCAGCTTGGCCACAGGGTTACCTACTTCGGGACAGCGTTGGTTTAAGAATTGCAAGGTCAAGGAAGTGTCGTGGACATTGTTGTTTCTATCCCGCAAAGTTACCTCGTGTGATAGAGGTATGCCTATCTCTGCACTTAAACCGCAATGGCACGATACTTTGATGATAATTAAATAGTTCGTGACCTGCGAAGGTCAATACGGACTTGTATTCCTTTACCACCTGCGTTTGCTGATGATTTTTATAGGGTATCCCCTAAACATGCCTTTCTATTTTCATCAGAGCTTGTATAAGATGTCTAAAAAGTTTAAGAGGCACAAGACTGACAACAACATGTTTCATCATGGGCTTATTAAGCTCATCGTGGTTTATCATTTGATTTTGTTGGGTGATAGTTGGAAGGCTTTCATCGACCATAATGGCTTTGAAGACATCAACCCTGTACAGGTTGATAAACCTATGGTAGTTGAAACCAAGGCTGAACCGCCTGTACCCTTACACCTCCTACTGCCTAAACCCTCGGCCGACCCTCCTGTTGACTTACCCGACACTGTAACTAAGAGTGCAGAGGCCATTAAAAATCCTATGAGCAAGAAAAATCCCAAGGGAAACCTTACTGCAAATGCTAAAAGGAAAAGGAATGCCCGGCTCATTTCGAGAATGGCCAGAAACAAACCGAAACCGTCTATCGAGTCTAACCCTATCATCCTAAGTGAGGACTCCGATTCTGATATTGAGCATTTTTTGGCTAGCGAATACCCCTATTCGCAAGGTTTATGTCCTGAACCCTCTTATGATTTTGTATCAAACCTACCCCCCTGCCTTAAGGATGACCCTAATTACCCGGGTATTGAATTGCCTCGTGAAACCCTCGGTCATTTGGCCAAACTCTTGCCTGCTCTGTCTAAACCTACACAGTCACCATGTGACCAATGCAATTCATGGTTGGAGCGGTATTATATTGATGTTCTGATACTCCAATCAAAGATTCAATCTTTGGAAGACCAGATTGCATTGTTGACCAGTCAAAAAGCCAAGCTCCAAGTGATAGATAAAAAGCAAAAGACAATCGGCTCCATCCTGTTCAAAAATGTGGAATCAGCCACGGCTGTTGTAAATTCCAAGCTGGCATAATCAAGCAGTCTCGTCGCTACACAAGTATGGAAAATTTGATATCGTTTTGTTTTGTAAATAATCTAGTTTGCTATAATGATTTGTATTCAATTTTTAAACAGTTATGTTTACATCTTGAATGGCTCTGTTATATTGCGTGCATTCTCTATATAGCTTTGCTTTGAATAAAAAGGAATTTCTATCCGATAATACGATCTGATTATTCCCAGTATAGAAATCAATAGATTTTGATTGGATTTGAGTGATCTTCGTTTGAATTTGATTGATTGGCTTGCCTTGTTAAGGTGACAAAATTAATAGTTTGCCTTCAAATGAATTGGTTTGTATCCGATTTGAAGAGGAAAATTTTCATATTTAGTTTAGAACGCAATCATCCTCGGATTTGATTTGGTTATGATCCATATGTTATGGTTGGTAAATGGTTTGATTAAGTTTGATTGTTACGATTTTGCTCGGATTCGATTTCGTTATCATTGGTATGCTATGACTGGTAAATGTTTTCAGGAAGATACTTGTTACGATGTTGTGTCGTGTGATGTTCTATATTTGATTGTTTCCAAGTTAACGATAATGACTCAGTTTCTTTGATGAAAACATTACGCTCAAATAACATTTGCGCCCGGATCGGGAAATGAATCTGAATCGTAAAAACTATGTGAAAACCTTAGCTAATCGATTCGCTCTTGTTCTAATTTGGCAAGTTTATTCTATGAGTCGAGTTCAGATTATGATTGATGCTCTATCTTTTAAATTTTTGAAATGAATTGGTCAAACCCTGATATGATTCGTTCGAGTGAAACAATTACGATCAAAATTAATCGATCTCGTTTTCTTATTGTGCAATGATCAACGATTGAAATCTATAACGAATTCTGTTTGATTAATCCTTTTATGATGGGTCAGTTATGGTTTCATTTTGTTCACAGCATAAATCACTTGCTATACAGTTATCGTGATAATCATGTTCGATTCACAAGTGTAGCGAAGTGTTTTCAATTTGTTTTGTTTTCGATTGGATATCAAAACGATTTCGTAAGTGATGGATTTGATTTGTTGGGAAACGATTACGATTCTGTTACATATGATTTCATGTACCCGATTTATGACAATAATCGAAACAGAGTATTGCTATCTCTGTATTCGGTTAAACGATGTGGATCCTGTTTGAGTTCATAATCGAATAATGGTTTCAATTTATGATTCGTTCTCAAATAATTGATGGATGTCAATTGAATGGAATTTCATAAAATATTTGATTTAATTTCAAATCTAATTATGTATCTTATTTTAGACTAGCTACAGAATCAGATGATTCTGTAGCTAAGTTTGTAGAATTAGATTTTTATTGTTTTATTAATAAAATATCTCTCTAACTTGTCTATTTCTGACCTGTTTCAGGTGAATTCGAAATTGCATGGGATTTGATGGACAATTTAGAGGATATTTGAAATATTTTAGTTTCATTTTAGCTTCCTAGTTTAGGCAACTTTGGGATATCTCCCAGATTTCATGTAAACAGTTTTATAACTTCCACAAGGAGGTTTTACCCTGTAAAAAAGCTTTAAATACTTATGATTTTCATAATAATGAGAATCCTGATTGGTGGGAGAACAAAGATATGGATTTCTGATACAAACAAAGACAGAAGCTGATGTTCTGTTACAGCTTTAGCTTTTCATAATATCAATCTTTTGTTTCATGTTCATGTTATCAATTTGCATTTGGTTAATGACTACTTTAGCTATCTCAGTCTTTTGCAAATGATATGATTTAATTAATATAATCCATATCTGATTTCTTCCAGTATTTAAAAACATAGCAATTACTTGATTCAGTTTGTGAATGACATATTTCTCTTCTTCGTCAATTGGATTATTAAGTATAAGTTTTTGCATAACAGGTTTACCTTATTGAGGAGATTTATAAATCATATAATTGTTATGAATTTTTATGTCTTGTTTGTCATATAAACAAACTTAAAGAGAATTGCAGCTTATCGTTTACGAGAAGCTTCTGGATTAATCGATGCGAGTTTACTTCCTTCGATCTGCTAGTATAGTCATCATACACAGGGCAAATCTGGAGCATTTATCCAGGTTAGTTTGTGGTTGTTTTCATTAATTTGATTAGACATATTTATCATTTAGATTAGTGATTTAGTTTAATTAGTTTTCTGTTTTATTTATTGTTTATAAAATTATAAAAATCAAAAAATATCTTCCTCTGTCTTAGGGCAGATTGCAAACAAGTTTTTCAGGTTTTAATTAAATCTGTAAATTGTCAATATTGTATGTTTTGTGAATAAGTTATATTGTAGTTAGTAATTAGATAGTTAATTAGAGTTAGTATAGTAATAATTAGTAGAATATATACATAGAATAATTAGATTAGTTTAGTTTATTTTAATAATTAGTTTTAGTTTAGTGTGTTTAGTAGTTAGTTTTAATTAGATTAGTTTATTAGTTAGTTTAGTTTGTTTTATTTGTTTAGTATTTAGTTTTAGTTAGATTAGTTAGTTTAGATTAGTTTTCTTTTGTTCTTTTAGGACCTTAGATCAGCTAACGGAGTTGCTAAACCCATTTGGGTGGTTCATTCCAAACGTCTTGGGTTATTAGACAACCCCGGACTGGTTCCACTCTTCCAGTTGACGGACGGTTGATTTCGCCTGTCAACAAATGGTGCTAGAAGGAGGGCCTGAACTTAATTAATGGCACGAGGCGGTCGCAAGACTCCTCCCACCCCAAACTGATCACCTATAGTAACCAGAAGCCATTCACACGACAATATTCCCCTTCGAACAACAACTACTTCAACTGAATATCCTCAGACCACAGTTGAGCCAGCAACCCCTAATCCTACAGGTGGTGACATTCAAGAGATTGTCCATCAATCTCTTATTAAAACACATAGTGCCTTATCTCGTCTTAGGAAACCAAACCGTCCATGGGGTCAACCTTTGGACTTCTCTGATATCAGAGAACAATTAGGTGACACTAACCTCGCTGTGAATCCCACAGATCCAATCACAAACCCTGCTGCAGGAGGATCTGGGATACCTCCTTCACCACCTCCATCATCTCCTTCCTCTTCTGGAGGAGATTCTTCTGACGAAGGAAATTCACCTTCTCAGCCTTCCACACCCACTACCCCAATGGAAAATCAAAACAATCCTGCTACCTTGGCTGGTCCAGGACGCTGTAGCTGTACCTAGATCTCAGCACCCTTTACCTAAACACCCGGAGAAATGGCTTCCCAAGTTTGATCCCGACTCAAAACAGATAGCCGAAGATCATATCAAAAAATTTATGTTAGCCATTAGACTCTGCAATGTTGAACATGAAGACGCTGTCTATAGGTTGTTCCCTTACACTTTTGAGGGTAATGCATCCACTTGGTACTTTGCCCAACAACCTCATACCATCGTGTCTTGGGAAAAGTTTGAGTCATGCTTTTTGGAAAAGTTCGGAGACGGTAAACCTTCGGAAGTTTTAGTCATGGATCTTTCTAGATTAAGAATGAACCCAAAAGAAAAAGTTAAAGACTTTAATCAAAGATTCTTAATGCTTAAAAATCGAATCCCTGCAGATTCTATGCCTGTCGAGAGTCTTATAATAGCCTACTACACTAAATCTTTACATCAAAGTATAGCTATTTGGGTTAAGCGATCCAAGAAAGCCACGTTGTTAGAGTCCTTCGAGGAGGACAACCAGATTGAAAAAGATATACCTAGTCTTAAAGACTCTTCTAGCAACGATACCGAGACTAGTTCTTCTTCCAAAAAGAAGATTGAAATTCTCCCCAGACCTACTCAAAGTAAAACACAACCTGAAAACTCTGATTTGGAAAATTTAACTAAAGTTGTTCAAAAACTGTCGAATCAAGTTATAGATTTAAAAAGGTCGACTGAAGAAGCTTCCTCGAGTAAAGGACCCTACAAACCCCCTTTCCGAAAGCCTTTTCCTACCAACAGACCTAATCCAAACCCCGAAGGCTTAAATCTAGAAAGTTTACAATGTGCCCTTCAAACAATTCTAGAAGCCCAAGATAACTTGATACCCCCTGAGATCCCTCAGGAGGTAGTTGAACAAGAAATGGTTCAAGAAGAAGAGTCTTCTCCAAACATCTTTGGACACTTCTCGGACAACATCTTTCAAGCTAACTTCGAGACTGTTCACCCTTATAATACTAGGAGTAAGACAACAAATAAGTCTTCTACCGAAAACACTACAACTTCACCTCCAAAGCCATCTAAATTAGCAGAGACTAAATAGAATAATGTCAGCCCCAACTTAGATTATGATGTGGTTGAATATCTTAAAAAGTTAAGGGCTAACATTTCTATTTATGAGTTATTGAAGTTTCCATTTTTTCTTCAAAAAATGTTGCAAAATATTTCAGAGAACGACAAGAATGGTAATTCAAGTGGTAACAAGGTTGTGCAAAGCAAAGTCCCTCAGAAGACTTCCACTAAAAATAATTCTGATCCTCAAGATAAAGGAAGCCTTCATGTAGTCCCTGTAAATAATGTAAATAATGTAAATAATGTAGATAAAGTAGCATTAGAAATTGTGAGTACGAAGTCACAAGCTACTACTCCTATTACTCGCAAAAATGTACCTCCTTTTCTTTTAACTTTCGAGATTTTCAACAGAAATGTGCATAATTGTATGGTGGACTCAGGAACGTCATCCAATGTGATGCCTTGGTCTGTCTGCCAAAATATTAACACTGAAGTGGAACCATCTAGTTTAAAAATCATACAACTTGATCGGACGAATGTTAAAGTTATAGGCGAACTAAAAAATGTATTGATTAGATTATCATCTAACCCAAAGGTTCATCAGGTTATTGATATAATTGTTGTGGATATTCTAGAAGTGTATGGTCTATTTTTAAGCAGGGACTGGTTGGAGCAGCTACATGGTTACTTCGCAACAGACTGGTCTCACTTATGGCTCCCAGAGAACGGTAAGCCTAACAAGATCAGGGTGAATCGTGAGCGCTACCTTAAGTTCACGGTCACAGATTTAAATGATCCCAACGAGCCATATACACCTTCTGTTGATTCACCCGAAGTCCAAGGGATGGACACCTTCTTCGGAAATGTCATGTCCAAGGCTTCACCTATCATCAATCCAGAACCGCAGTCTGAGATCGTAGCATATATGAAATCAACAACCTCTATGCAACAGTCCAATGAGCCCGATGGAAATCAAATTTGGTCTCTATATTTCGACGGTTCTAAGTCTAAAGAAGGAGTTGGTGCAGGCTGCATCATTATCGATCCGGAAGGTAACAAGACATTAATGGCTTGTAGACTAGAATTTGAATGTACTAATAATACTGCAGAATATGAGGCTTTACTACAAGGTCTTAGAAAAGCTCTGGATATGAACATTCAAAACCTGGTCGTATTTGGCGACTCTGAAATAGTGGTTAGATAGGTAAGAAATTCTATACATTGTCTTTCCCCGCATCTCAAAAGTTACCAGTCTGAGGTATGGAGTTTAATGAATAAATTTTTTGCTTTCAATATAAATTCCATTCCTAGATTAAACAATGTTGAAGCAAATCTATTAGCTAATGTAGCCTCTAAAATTCTTCCTGCAGAAGGCTTGTCCCCAGACGCATTCTCTGTAGAGCTATTGTTTCGACCATCTGTTCCTGACAATATCACAAACTGGAGAGTATTTGACGATGATCAACAGATCATTAACTTTCTGCACATGGAAGAAACCTTTCAAGGCTCGGTGATAGATGAACGCACGCACGACGACAATTTGCACGATTTTACGGTAATACCTAATCCGAAATATCCTGAAGCTCTGTCGGACATGGTAAATTCCATACCCAAATCTATAGTTAGATTAGAGAAGTTCTATGATTTTGAAGATAAATTTAAAAAGATGGTCAATTGTGAAACCAATAGTTCCTCGTTGTCTTATGAAAAAGTGAACTTAGGAACTAGTGAAAATCCTCAGTGCATTAACTTAGGCTTGGGATGTTCTAGACAAGAAAAAGTTGCTTTTGTTAAATTATTTAAGGAATTTAAGGGCGTCTTTGCATGGACTTATAATGATCTTAAAACGTTCGATCCTAATATCATATAGCATGTCATCCCGATGAAGCCCCAAACCTTACCCTTCCAACAGAAACTGAGGAAAATGCATCCTAAACTAGAACCGACCGTTCAAAAAGAATCGAATAAACTCCTAAGTGATAAAATAATTTTTCCTGTTAGACACACTCAATGGGTGTCCAGCCTTGTCCCAGTTCAGAAGAAAAACGGGGAAATCCGACTTTTCGTCGATTTCTGAAACCTCAATAGAGCGTCTGACAAAGACAACTATCCTGTCCCACCCATGGAACAGATCCTTCAACAGGTATCTGGTTCTGAGAGGCTATCCCTGTTAGATGGTTTCTCTGGATACAGCCAAGTCCTGATGTCTCCACCAGACCAACTCAAAACTACCTTCCGTACTCCGTGGGGCACTTATGCTTATCGTAAAATGCCCTTTGGATTGATTAATGCTGGTGCTACCTTTCAGAGAGAAATGGACATTGATTTTCGAGGCTTAATCAATCACTCTGTCATAGTTTACTTAGATGATGTGACCATTTATTCTAAAAACAAAGACGATCATCTAGCTCACTTACGAGATGTTCTGCTACGATGTCGTAAATACGGCATCTCCTTGAACCCCAAAAAGTCCATCTTTGCCGTAGAACAGGGTAAACTCCTAGGATTCATTGTGTCTAGTGATGGAATGATTATTGACCCCGAGAGAACTCAAGTCATCGCTAAACTCCCCCCTCCTACATCCAAAAAATCCATGCAGTCTTTCTTAGGCCAGATTAACTTCGTGAGAAGATTTGTCCCCAGCTTCTCTGAAATGGTCAGACCCTTGCAGAACCTAATTAAGAAAGACACCCAATATCACTGGGGACCCACAGAAAATCAAGCTTTTAATGCCATAAAGAAGGCCATAATAGACGCTCCATCTCTCATGAGTCTCAATTTCTCTCAAGATTTTACACTCTATACTTTTGCCTTTGATCGTTCCTATGCCGCCATCCTAACTCAGAAGAATGTTGATAACAACGAAGTACCCATCGCCTTTATGAGATCTACTTTCAAAGGTGTTGAACTTAACTACCCAGCGGTTGATCGGCAAGCCTACGCTATTTTCAAAGCAGTTAAGCATTTTCGGTCCTATCTTTTAAAGTCAAGGACGAAATTTATTGTCCCCTACCCCACCGTAAGGAACTTGTTAGTGCAGAAGGAGTTAGGAGAGAAGAGAGCCAACTGGGTCACCTCCTTGTAGGAGTATGACTTAGAAATCACCCTATCTCATATTGTGAGAGGCCAAGGGTTGTGTAAGTTTGTTGTTGATTCGGAAACAGGACAGCAAGAAGATAGTGATACGTCAAACCTAGGACAAAGCGATCAAAGTTTGATTTGTTGCACACAAAACCTCGTTAGTCCCTAGTACGACGATATTAGATTCTGTCTTGAACATGGGTCAGCACCCCGTCACCTTGAACCCACCAAGAGAAGAGAATTAAGACTAAAGTCTGCCTCCTTTCATCTAGTTAATGGTATACTGTTTCGTCAGAGTTTTGACGACGTACTGATGCACTGTCTCGAGAAAGACGAAGCAGAAAAAGTCTTGCTCGAGTTGCATGCAGGAGAAGTTGGTGGTCACTTTGGTGGTGATACCAATGCTCATAAGGTTTTAAGAGCCGTTTATTACTAGCCCACGCTTTTTAGAGATGCCCATGCCTTGTGTCGTAAATGTATCATCTGTCAGAAAGCATTAGGGCGGTTACAAAAACTAGCCTTTCCCTTGCAACCCGTTTCCGTAGATTCTCCTTTCCAGCAATGGGGCCTTGATATCATAGGTCCTATTAACCCTCCGTCCTCGCAACAACACAAGTATATTGTGACAGCCACAGATTACTTTACTCGATGGTCTGAAGTTGCTGCGCTAAGAACTATCAACACCAGTCAGGTAATCGCTTTTCTAAACTCGAATATTATCACTTGTTTCGGTATCCCTGATTGTCTAGTCTTTGACAACGCTTCATACTTTTCTTCTCTTGAGATGAGCGATTTTTCTTTGGAAAAAGGAATTAATTTGAAGTATTCTGATAGTTACTACCCCCAGGGCAATGGATTAGCAGAATCAACAAACAAGAACTTGATCAAAATTATCAAGAGAACGGTGGTTGAAAATCAAAAGAATTGGCACAACGCATTGTTGAACGCACTATGGGTTGATAGGGTAATGCCAAAAGCTGCTATAGGTAACTCCCCCTTTTTTCTCATTTATGGTAGAGAAGCAATTCTGCTACCTCACATTCTTCTTCCTTCGCTTCAGTTGTCACAAAATATCCAAGAAGAAGATTGTCCCCCTTTAGAAAGCCGAATTAACACTTTGATGAAGCTGGAAGAGGTAAGAGCCCAAGCTAAGCGTAAGTTAGATCAACATCAAAAATTGATTAAAAGCTGGTTCGATTCTAATTCTGCTTATGATAGGAATTTTGAAGTAGGTGATCTCGTCTTAAAATGGGACAAACCACACGAAGGAAAGGGTGAGCACACAAAATTTCAAAACTTATGGCTTGGACCATTTTTAATTGCTGAAAAGTTGGGTCTTAGTTCCTTTCGATTGCAGAATCTCGAAGGGCAGCTTGACACCTACCCGGTGAACGGCCAAGCCCTGAAAAGATACTTTGCATGATAACTTCCCTTGTATATTATGTAAATATTTCATTTTCGTTTGCATTTTCGTTTGCTTTCTTTTTTTTAATTTGATTTGAATTTATCAGTTTGAAAAATACACATACATGTACACTGAGCTATTTAGACAAAGACGATAGAAAATTTCTTCGCTGAAATAACTTCTGAAAAGTTTGTGCAAACATCAATGATAAATTCTTGAAATTGATATCTGTATTGGAAAATTTTGAAAGAAGTTTACTGATTTCAATCTCTGAGCAAATCTTGTCAAGATCATCTATTATCTTTTTACGCTGTCCCTTTTCCGTAAAGGAATAACTCAAAAGATGTCTCCCTGTCATAGGAAGTTGTTTTGTAAATAAAACATCTCTGGAGCTAAATAAAGGACAGTGCTAAAAAATTCTGATGAGGTCTAAAAAATATGTTAAAATATCAGGATTTTCAGCATCACCCCGCTCAGATATGTATCTGTAAAAGAAAAACAAAATAAATTATGAATAAGAGCTGTGGGAAGTGCTTGTAAACCCGCCGGGATGCTGAACAGGTCTTTTGGCAGCGGGTAAATGCATGCATGGCGCTAAGACAACTTCGTCGGGGTATTGAATAGGCCCGCTGGCAGCGAAGCAATGTCGGGTACATGAAAATCCGTAAAAAAAGAAACCTCTTTAATGTCCTTTATTATGATCCATAACTTCTTGACAGGATACAGATGTCAGAGTGGGTTAAATGGCAACCCTGTCGAGGCTATGGATGCCTGCTGGCAGCAGTGGCTATGCCAACAGTATTGAATATTTTATCTTTAATATCGTGACTTGTTGATCTTAAGACTGTTATTGGTTCTCATCTTTTGAAACACTGCTGGAAAAGATGGTTAATGATGATGTTTGTATGATTTTCTGGTTGTTATTTTTAAGTTGAAATTATCTTCGTCGTCTTAATCTGAATTTGTTTCTTTTGAAAGAGATAACTACTTCTACCAGTGTGTCGCCATTGTTGGCAGCCAATTCACTTTTTTCTATGATCCTATAAGCTACCTATACCTATGTCTTGCAACATCAAGTTTTTTCGCAATTTTCAAATAGACGACATTTTCATTTCTTGCGACATTTACACACTTATTTTCATTTTGTTTTCACGACTGTAAGCGTGAAAACTTCTCCTTTCGAGGTCACATTTCGATCACTATCTGAATTGTCATGATCTTTTTATCGATATGCCTACTATGCTTACCTTTTGTTTATCGTTATGTGGCTGAAAAGACTTTCAAATTATGCTCATTGGATATTCTTATGTTGATTGTATAACTTGATTTTATTGAGTTTGTAAGGCATTGAGCATTTGGATTTACACTTTTTATGACTTGCCTGATCATTGTTTCTATGAAAATGCATAGGGGTTGTGATTAATGTTTTCTATATATATATATATGATATAATCCTTATGTCAATTTTTTTTATAACTTTTGGCTTGTCAATTATATGAATACCGTTTGGCACCTTGGCTAAACTTTCGATTATATACAATGGCGCATAGTTGATTTTGGGTTTTGATTTATATGTCGGATGATTGAACACCATGGCATAACATTTGCGCGTATTGGTATAAACATTTGATTTCATTGGTTGTACACATGATTTAATGGTTGAACTATTATTATGGAGTAAACAGCTATGTAAATTGGCATGTGTACTTGGATAATGAATATTATGCATGGCAGACTCCACCACCTTCGCATGCGCGCATTTATGCTTACCCCCTTTTGCTCGTTCATTGCTGTTGGTTCGGGTAGCTCTGTTACTGTGTGTGTTGGTGAATTCAAACCCTTACCCTACCATGCATTCAGCTCCATGGCACCCGTCGTGTGAGTTGAACCCAACGGCAATCAAGCCCTGTTAATGTTTGATAATGCCCGCCAAGATTTGGAAAACAGTGGATGGCTTACCTTCGTGAAATGAGTCGAGGGTTTTAACCTTTGTGTAGCACGACAGTTTGATATGACCTTCGATGGATATTGAGCCAAGGTAGGCGATGTATAGTTAGAGATTGATGAACAGTTTATCAGCTCGGCCACGGGGTTACCTACTTCGGGACAACGTTGGTTTAAGAATTGCAAGGTCGAGGAAGTGTCGTGGACATTGTTGTTTCTATCCCGCAAATTTACCTCGTGTGACAGAGGTATGCCTATCTCTGCACTTAAACCGCGATGGCATGATACTTTGATGATAATTAAACAGTTCGTGACCTGCGAAGGTCGATATGGACTTGTATTCCTTTACCACCTGCGTCTGCTGATGATTTTTATAGGCTATCCCCTAAACATGCCTTTCTATTTTCATCGGAGCTTGTATAAGATGTCTAAAAATTTTAAGAGGCACAAGACTGAAAACAACATGTTTCATCATGGGCTTATTAATCTCATCGTGGTTTATCATTTGAGTTTGCTGGGTGATAGTTGGAAGGATTTCATCGCCCGTAATGGCTTTGAAGACATCGACCCTGTACAGGTTGATAAACCTATGGTAGTTGAAACCAAGGCTAAACCGCCTGTACCCTTACACCTCCTACTACCTAAACCGTCGGCCGACCCTCCTGTTGACTTACCTGACATTGTAACTAAGAGTGCATAGGCCATTAAAAATCCTATGAGCAAGAAAAAGCCCAAGGGAAACCTTACTGCAAATGCTAAAGGGAAAAGGAATGGCCGACTCATTTCGAGAATGGCCAGAAACAAACCAAAACCCTCTATCGATTCTAACCCTATCATCCTAAGTGAGGACTCTGATTATGATATTGAGTGTTTTTTGGCCAGCGAATACCCCTATTCGCAAGGTTTATGTCCCGAACCCTCTTATGATTTTGTATCAAACCTACCCCCCTGCCTTAAGGACGACCCTAATTACCTGGGTATTGAATTGCCTCGTGAAACCCTCGGTCATTTGGCCAAACCCTCTCCTACTTTGTATAAACCTACATAGTCACCCTGTGACTAATGCAATTTGTGGTTGGAGTGGTATTATATTGATGTTCTGATACTCCAATCAAAGATTCAATCTTTGGAAGACCAGATTGCATTGCTGGCCAGTCAAAAAGACAAGCTCCAAGCGACAGATAAAAAGCAAAAGACAACCGGCTCCATCCTGTTCAAAAACATGGAATCAACCATGGCTGTTGTAAATTCCAAGCTGGCATAATCAAGCAGTCTCGTCGCTACACAAGTATGGAAAATTTGATATCGTTTTGTTTTGTAAATAATCTAGTTTGCTATAATGATTTGTATTCAATTTTTAAACAGTTTTGTTCACATCTTGAATGGCTCTGTTATATTGCGTGCATTCTATATATAGCTTTGCTTTGAATAAAAAGGAATTTATATCCGATAATACGATCTGATTATTCCCAGTAAAGAAATCAATAGATTTTGATTGGATTTGAGTGATCTTCGTTTGAATTTGATTGATTGGCTTGCCTTGTTAAGGTGACAAAATTAATAGTTTGCCTTCAAATGAATTGGTTTGTATCCAATTTGAAAAGGAAATTTTTCATATTCAGTTTAGAACACAATCATCCTCGGATTTGATTTGGTTATGATCCTTATGTTATGGTTGGTAAATGGTTTGATTAAGTTTGATTGTTACGATTTTGCTTGGATTCGATTTCATTATCATTGGTATGCTATGACTGGTAAATGTTTTTGGGAAGATACTTGGTACGATGCTGTGTCGTGTGATGTTCTATATTTGATTGTTTCCAAGTTAAGGATAATGACTCAGTTTCTTTGATGAAAACATTATGCTCAAATAACATTTGCACCCGGATCGGGAAATGAATCCGAATCGTAACAACTATGTGAAAACCTTAGCTAATCGATTCGCTCTTGTTCTAATTTGGCAAGTTTGTTCTATGAGTCGAGTTCAGATTATGATTGATGCTCTGTCTTTTAAATTTGTGAAATGAATTGGTCAAACCCTGATATGATTCGTTTGAGTGAAACGATTACGATCAAAATTAATCGATCTTGTTTGCTTACTGTGCAATGATCAACGATCGAAATCTATAACGAATTCTGTTTGATTAATCCTTTTATGATGGGTCAGTTATGGTTTGATTTTGTTCACAGCCTAAATCGCTTGCTATACAGTTATCGTGATAATCCTGTTCGATTCACAAGTGTAGCAAAGTGTTTGCAATTTGTTTTGTTTTCGATTGGATATCAAAACGATTACGTAAATGATGGATTTGATTTGTTGGGAAACGATTACGATTCTGTTACATATGATTTCATGTACCCGATTTATGACAATAATCGAAACATAGTATTGTTATCTCTGTATTCGGTTAAACGATGTGGATCATGTTTGAGTTCATAATCGAATAATGGTTTCAATTTATGATTCGTTCTCAAATAATTGATGGATGTCAATTGAATGGAATTTCTTAAAATATTTGATTTAATTTCAAATCTGATTCTGTATCTTATTTTAGACTAGCTACAGAATCAGATGATTCTGTAGCTAATTTTGTAGAATTAGATTTTTATTGTTTTATTAATAAAATATCTCTCTAACTTGTCTATTTCTGACCTGTTTCAGGTGAATTCGAAATTGCATGTCATTTGATGGACAGTTTAGAGGATATTTGAAATATTTTAGTTTCATTTTAGTTTCCTAGTTTAGGCAACTTTGGGATATCTCCCAGATTTCATGTAAACAGTTTTATAACTTCCACAGTGAGGTTTTACCCTATGGAAAACCTTTAAATACTTATGATTTTTGTAATAATGAGAATCCTGATTGGTTGGAGAACAAAGATATGGATTTATGATACAAACAAAGACAGAAATTGATGTTCTGTTACAGCTTTGGCTTTTCATAATATCAATCTTTTGTTTCATGTTGATGTTATCAATTTGCATTTGATTAATGACTACTTTAGCTATCTCAGTCTTTTGCAAATGATATGATTTAATTAATATAATCCATATCTGATTTCTTCCAGTATTTAAAAACATAGCAATTACTTGATTCAGTTTATGAATGACAGATTTCTCTTCTTCATCAATTGGATTATTAAGTATAAGTTTTTGCATAACAGGTTTACCTTATTGCAGAGATTTATAAATCATATAATTGTTATGAATTTTTATGTCTTGTTTGTCCTGTAAACAAACTTAAAGAGCATTGCAGCTTATCATTTACGAGAAGCTTCTGGATTAATCGGTGCAAGTTTACTTCCTCCAATCTGCTAGTACAGTCATCATACACAGGGCAAATCTGGAGCGTTTATCCAGGTTAGTTTGTGGTTTTTTTCATTAATTTGATTAGACATATTTATCATTTAGATTAGTGATTTAGTTTAATTAGTTTTCTGTTTTATTTCTTGTTTATAAAATTATTAAAATCAAAAAATATCTTCCTCTGTCTTAGGGCAGATTGCAAACGAGTTTTTCAGGTTTTAATTAAATCTGTAAATTGTCAATATTGTATGTTTTGTGAATAAGTTATATTGCAGTTAGTAATTAGATAGTTAATTAGAGTTAGTATAGTAATAATTAGTAGAATATATACATAGAATAATTAGATTAGTTTAGTTTGTTTTAATAATTAGTTTTATTTTAGTGTGTTTAGTAGTTAGTTTTAATTAGATTAGTTTATTAGTTAGTTTAGTTTGTTTTATTTGTTTAGTATTTAGTTTTAGTTAGATTAGTTAGTTTAGATTAGTTTTCTTTTGTTCTTTTAGGACCTTAGATCGGCTAACGGAGCCGCTAAACCCGTCAGGGTGGTTCATTCCAAATGGCTTGGGTTATTAGACAACCCCGGACCGGTTCCACTCTTCCAGTTGATGGAAAGTCGATTTCACCCGTCAACAACGCTTGACATGTAGTCCATTGAGATGGATTCCCATGGCCTATCAAGAGTAGGAAGAGGGGTGTACAGGCCCTGTTTCTTAGTGGTCGGTTTGGAAATAGTGCAGGTAGTGCAAGACCTGATATACTTGTTGAACTCTTGTTGACCTTTCGACCAGAAGAAATGTTTATGTAGCATCACCACTGTCTTTTCGACGCTGAAGTGTCCTACCACCCGACTGTAGTGGGATTCCTAGATCATCTTCTCTCACTCGCTTGATGGAACACAGATATGGACAAGACGACACAACAACCCATCCTGAAGATGGAAATTATTGACAACTACATTTTCACCCAACATTTGGTAGGTGGTGGCGAAGTTTGGGTTTGTCTCATAGAGATGGGGCCATCCATAGGTCTCATGGCCACTGGATTCTAGCACTGTGGTGAGTGTCATGACTGGTGGTCTGCTGAGGCAATTAACAACATGATTGGTGCTTCCTTTTTTATACTTTATGTTGAGGTGGAATTGCTGCAAGTATGTGGACCACTTTTGGTGGTGATCATTCTGCAATTTTCCTTGTTTCTGCATGAACTACAGTGGTTTATGATCAGTGTGAATGACTGTCTCCTTCCCAAGAATGTAGTGTCTCCACTGGAAGTAGGCTTGCACAATAGAGTACATTTATTTGTCGTAAGTAGGGTACTTACGGACAACATATGATAGTGTCTCACTATGATAGGCCATGGGGTGGCCGTGTTGAGTGAGAACGATGCCGACCGCATAGTCTAAAGAATATGTCTCGATCTCAAAGGAATGTTGTAGGTCTGGTAGTGAAAGTGTTGGGGCTAAGAACAATCCCTACTTCAAATCGTCGAATGCTTTTTGTTGGCACCGAACCCACACAAATCTCACCTTACCACCAGCCTTGGTTATTTGGCTAAGGGCCCATGCAATATGGGCGAATCCCATCATGAACCTATGATAGAAATTGGCAAGGCCCAAGAAGATCTGAAGCTAAGTGAGAGTGGTTGGGGTTGGCCAGTCACAGATGACTTGGATCTTGGTTGGATCTACATGTATGCCATGTTGATCAATTATGTATCCCAGGTAATGGACCCTATCCATGCCGAAGGTGCATTTTTCCAAGTTGGCATATATATATTGTGTTGCACCAGAGTGTGCAAAACCTGTTGAATATGCCACAAGTGTTCGGCCCAAGTCTTGTTGTAAATGAGAGTGTCATCCAGATACACCACTACAAACGTATTGGTGAATGATTGCAGGATATCATCCATCATCCTCATGAAAGTGGCTAGAGAATTTTTCAAACCAAAGGGCATGACCAACCATTCAAAAAGGATTTCCTTTGACTTGAAGGAAGTTTTACATACATATTCTTGTTCTCTCAGTACCTGGTGGTAGCCAAACTTCAGATCAATCTTACTAAAGTATTTGTCCCTTGTGAGTTGATCAAGGAGGTCATCGATTTGGGGAATCAGGTACCAGTTTTTTACTATGATTTTATTCAGAGCCCAGTAATCAATGCAGAGTTTTCAGGTTCCATCTTTGTTCTATACCAGCACGATTGGGATCCCACAAAGTGGTGAGCTAGGATGGATGTGCCCCTTGTGGAGAAGTTCTTAAATCTATCGCTTGATCTCCTCATTCTCTAATAGAGAGCAGCAAAATATTGTCCCATTGGGCAGTGGTGCGTTGAGGTTCATATCGATGGGGTGCTTGACCTGGCAGTGCAGAGGTACCTCAGTAGATGAGGAGAAGATATCTGAATTTTCTTCCATGACCTTATATACTTGATTTTGTTGTGTGGCGAGGTCGGTTGTAGATACCCTGGATGTGGTTGTGATATTTTTCTTATTCTAAGAGAGAATCATGAAGAAGAAAAACTTCCCTCTCTAAGAGATGACCTTCTTGCATTGATTAGCAGAGATCAAGGAAATAACACTAGGTGGGATTGCCTTGGGTATCCTGTACAATTTCCTATTCAAAGTAATAATAACACTATAAGGCCTAGACTCATATACAACATGATATTTCCATAAATAAGGTTGGCCCAAAATAACATCAAAAACTTCGAGAGGAGAAACATCGCACATACCTCGTCTTTGAAGAGATTGATGACATATGACAGTCGACACTGTTGGCTGACATGGAGATCGCTTCCTTGGCAAAGCCATCCAATGGTGTAGGGTTATGGGTGCGGTGTTGTCGGAAGGGCTAGCCGCTTGATGACCTCTGCTGAGATGAGGTTCGTCTGGCTACCGCTGTCCATAATGAAGTTCATTGGGGTGCATTTTACCCACATCTGTGAATGGAAGAGGCGTTCTCCTTCTTCTGGCTTGTCTGGTTCACCAGGATGGAGCTTGGTGGTAGTACTGGGTTCTACATCAATGATTCGTGTTCCCCTTTTTGGTTATGGCTCAGATTCTGAACCTGCATATGATTCATAGGCTTTCACTTCAGCCACTAGCTATTGCTTTGAGTGGTAGTCAGTAGTGTTATGCCAAGGGCTCTTATGGAAGTCGCACCACTTCCCAGTATCTTTCTTTGTCTTTTCAGTGTCCTTCTTTGCTTGCGGATTGGACTGGCTATCATGATGTTATCCATATTTTATCTGTACTTTGTTCTATGGGTTGGTTCCACTCTTTCCTGGATTTTATTGTGAGGGTTTCCCACGCCCAAATTGGCGCATCTTTTGTTTGAGCTTCTGCTCAATTTTGACGGCATATCGGTAGGCCGTGCCCAAGGATGAGATGTCCAAAAATTCCATTTTGGTCTAGATGTATCTATGCATAGTGTCACGATAATTGAGCACCATATGTCACTCCAAATATTTGATACACATATTGGTGTGCAAGGTATGAAAGATATTTGTAAAATATGGCACCACTTGGTCTCTTTCTTGCCGTAGTGTGGTCCATTTGGTATACAATTCATCATAACTTCCCAAAGGGTAGTATTGTTCCTTAATAGCATCCCTGAAGGATTCCCAGGTGGCTATGACTATAAATAATGAGGGTTCCTCTGTTTCCTTTTTCTCACAGAACGTTTCCCACCAATCTTTGACATGGGGAATGACTTTGAGGAGCGCAAAAGTAATATTTTCTCTATTCAAAAAGTTATGGACAGAAAAATACCCTTATAGTAGATTCAACCACTTGTCTATAGCATCTCTGTCTATATAACCTTCAAATATATGAATATCAAATTTTATTTGTACCTTGAAGGGGGTGTCACCTCTGCTCAAAGAAGATGCGTTGCCTGTTGGTAGTCATCGAAGTATTTGCGTGAAATTATCCATCATCTCATTCCTTTGTTGCGTGAGGGCTTAATCAATCAACAGTTTGAAAGGATCTCTTGTCTCGTCATATTTATTTTCTCCTTCCATGAGAGGTCACTTGGGTGTGCGAG
The DNA here is from genome assembly GCA_009831015.1 of Picea engelmannii. Lineage (NCBI taxonomy): Eukaryota > Viridiplantae > Streptophyta > Pinopsida > Pinales > Pinaceae > Picea > Picea engelmannii. Next base: position 322,204 of record ML782123.1, on the reverse strand, counting down.
AGATTTTTTCCTCAAGAGAAACAATCCCGAGACCCAACTCTTTGTACTCCGACCTTGTTGGGGACATGCATTAAGACGACACAGAACAGACCACTCTGATACCATTGATCTAGATTTTATGAGAAGAAATAATTGACTACAGATTATTAACATGTGCTTAACAAAAAATAACAGAGATATAGTAAAACTGGTTTTCTATTCAATAAGGAAATAAGCTAAAACTGTAAAATGCAGCGGAAATAAGCTTGCTAGAATGGTGGTGGCTTATCTTTGACAAGAGATGTGACGATTGTTCTCATTCGCAAGAAGATGATAAAAATGAGGCTATGAAGGCCTTTTTACAATAAACAAGAATGCCAAAAACCCTAGACATCCAAAAACCTAACCCTAGGAGATGAAGCACCAAAAGTCATGTGGGCCTCGTCTGGGTAAGTTAGTACATCAACTTCCCGAGGTCGTATCTTTTGCATACGATCTCTGTTTTAGGGGTATGATAGCCTGTTGGAAAGGTATTGTCGAGGAGATTCATTTTGGGGTATCAAATGTGCATTTGTTCATAATTTATAAGCTCAATCCTGAAAAACCTTCATTTGGGCTCTCAAAATGGCCCCGCAAGTTAAAACTGCTAAAAATAGCAAATTGTCAAAATTGATAGAAAATTGTTTTGATCCAGTTGGAAAAGGTGGGTGGCCATTGATATCCACTTGGATCAATCCTCCCTCCTTATGAAGCAATGTTCTCCATTGCATTGATTTCCCCCATCAAATGAGGAAATTTCTGTTGAATTTTGCCCCGAGTGAGCCACTTGCCTTGGTGTAGGAGCTGCCCAGATTTGATGACTCGATAAAGTTGGATCCTTTGTGACACTCCCACTAGTAATGTTTCTACTTCTGGTGATGGGAGCTCGTATTCCCGATCTAGTTCCTGGACTTCCACATGAACACTTGATGCACAATTGGACAATGTTATCTTAAGTTTATTGATAAATATCATCTTTTCCCATTAAACTCAATGTTTCTACCCATTCATACTTCATACCTTTTATTAGAGTGGCTTTAAGTACCTGTTGGGCCCGAGATATGATCACTTTTATGATGGTTATTATACACTTTTGTCGCATGTACATATGTGTTTTTCATATTTTAAAGGAGTTTTTTGAATAATTTCATGATAAAATGGTATAATCGACACAAGGAACGTATAATTCATCAAGTTTTATGATTTCCAAGAGCTAATTCACGTTTTTCTGGTGTTACAGGGAAAAAATGCACTACGTTTCTAATTCTGGCACTTGATCCGACACTCCTTCCAGTACTCGTTCTGGCACTTGATCCGGCACTCTGTCCAACACCTCTTCCTGCACAAAAATGTAGGGTGACTTGGTGGTTATGGTACTAGCGGCCAGTGATGGGAAAATCGGGCATGTGGGTTTTGTTCATAATTGTCCCCTCCATCTACTGAGATCCAGACAACTCAGTTTCAATTGTTCAAAGAGGGCGATTATGGGGTCGCTCTGTTTCGGCAGTTAGGGCACCATTAATGAAATTTACCAATTTTAGAAGTGGTTCGAACCTCCTGTGGTCGACCACTTGGCATGTAAACATTATAAATACCACTAAGATGATCAAAATATTTTTAACCAAGTAGAAGAGCCAATGTATTAGAGATAAATTCGTTTTTTCTCTGTTTTGAGTTTTTACATTGCCAGATTATGCCAGAACTGCGTTTTTGGGTTTTTATGGTGAATTTGACCTGCTGAGTTCGTGGTGTGCTTTTAGAGAGTGACCATGACTTGCTGGGGGGGGGCACCAACAGTCTGGTAACTCTGTGTGTGTTGTTTATGCATTTTATGACTTATTTGTCTCTTTATTTCCTGTACATGCATTATCAATTTATTAATTAGTTTGTTGTTGTAGTTTAAATTGTTTTGATTCCCTTTTGCAGGTTATAATGCATTAATGTCGTATATTAGAGATGAATTTTCAAATTCATCTACTAACCCCGTGTGCAAGTGGATATTAGATTACATTTTATTCATGGTTTTGAAATTTGATTTAAAATAAGAATTAAAACAGAGTAGAACAAAGTTTTAGTTTATGTTTTCTTTAACCAAGGCTTCAGTGGATGGATAGGGTTAGTTTCAGTTTTCATTGCCTATTCAATTGTTAATTAGTTGTTGATTAATTTATTCATTAGTTTACTTTGTCATGCTTTAATTTTTGTTTTAAGCATTTTCCTTGTTACATTTTGAATTGTTAAGATAGAGCTAGTTTAGTTTATGTTATGTAATTTTTTCCTTAGAACTAGATTGTAATTGTAGTTCTTAGTTAATGAATGAGTTTAAGTATGAATTTTTATTATGTATAATAGAAGTATAATGATGATCTTGTTATGTTGTTGATGGTTAATAAATGAACATGTAGTGTATTTAATATTGTTTTTTTCTTCACACAACCACCAACATTATATTTGAATTGTCATAGGTTAAAGATAGTTTCTTGCTTTCATAGCTTGGAAAATAGTTTTATTGTTGTTGTAGGATAGATAGACTTTGCTTTGATAGATTAGATAGTAGTTTGCTTATCATAGATTAAGAATTAGTTGTTAATCTTTCTTTCTTTCAATAGAATAGATTTCCTTTCATGCATTGCATTGAGCAATTAGATTTCCTTTCACGCATTAGAAATAGTTTTGCATTAGGCATTTAGTTCACTTGCCTCTTAGGCTAGATAGTTATTCAATGAGAAGTTTTACTTGTAGTAGTTAGTTGCCTTTGCTTACTTGTCTTTTTCTTTAGTAGGTTAGTTAGGTGCCTTTGCTTACTTGTCTTTTGCTTTAGTAGGTTAGTTAGGTGTCTTTGCTTACTTGACTATTTTCTTTAATAGGTTAGATAGGTGATTTTGCTTACTTTCTTATTTATTTTCTTTCATAGGGTAGTTGCTCATTGAATATAGGCTGGAAAGTTAAAGAAGTTTTCTTTTGGCATTTGCTTATTATGCTTAGTAGTTTGTTTTTGCTTATTGTTGAACTAGTTTGCTTTACATAGGGTTTTACTTGCTTTCTTAGGAACTATCCATCGATCCTTGGCCCAAAAGTACTTAGGTTACCTAGTTTCATTTTTCTTAGTAGGGTTTTCTCATTATATAGCTTTGCTTGAGTAGATTAGCCTTAGATAGTTGCCTTCCTTAGTTAGACTATACTCCTACCATCCTTCTACCTTTGGCATATATTTTTCTACAACTCTAATTTTACTTACCCTGGGTTGACAATTTAATTAAGGGTTTTTACTATGTTTTTAGTACATATAGAACACCCATAATTTTTTACGTTGTTGTCGGGGAGTTGTCTCAAGGTAAGAAGTAGTTAAGAACCTGCGCAGCTGCTATAGCAAGTTCCCCCAAACCCAATGGTAGTTTTTCCTTTTGTTTTTGTTTACTTTCATGAATAGGCATAGAGACCCAAAAGGTAGATATGTTAAATCTAAATCATACCTTACAACCAAGGTTCCTTCCGACCTTTTTGGGGGAAGAAACATTCCACTCATAAGCTCCGTAGACCAATATCGAAAAACAGGCACTAGCTCAACCCAAAGAGCTAAAGCAGTCTCTAAAAGAGACTAAAATAGGGAGCACTATAGAAAAAAAAATTGAAGCACCAATAGTATTGGGATAGGAGGCAAGACCACTCGATCCTTCCATAGAACCAAACAATACAACCTTTTCTTTTACACCACCATCAGGAGATCCTAACGTTTTGGACATCATCTTTGTGTGCACCAAGTTTTATCAAATGGTAAGATGAACTCAGAAGAAACCATTAGCTTGAGGGAACTTTATCAAATCCTAGAAATAGCTGGGATCTCTTCTTCTCAAGAAGAGCACATCTTGACAATAGCGAAGAACTTGATTACCTCTCTAGAAATATTAGAAGAATCAAGTTCCTATGAGCTACAAAGTGATTTTTCTTTCCAAAATATGAAGGAAACTGAGAAATTATGGACTATACCTAGTAGAGAGCAATCATTAAGACTGAGATTGAGGAGTTCTCAACATCCATCTCAGCAGATCCTTTATGTACTTCAGAAATCAATCATCCAAAAGAAGAGGATCTGCATAGCATGATGAAGGAGATCATATAAATTACTATTGATAAACATCAAGATTACATTGAAATTTGGTTTCAAGAGGTCATGAGGCCACAATACTATTGTCTTCTTCAACACCTTCTGATGCCAAAACAAGTAGGTTAGTTGGTTCTTCATATCCAGGTAATCACTATGGTAAATATTTCATTTATGGATATGAGTATGTTTCTTATCTTACTCCACACATGATTACATTGGAAGAGCTCTTACACTTGAATACATATTTCCCTTTCTTTTTAGGTAGGGTAGGATAGTAAATAAAAGTTGCATATTGTTAGTTTAGCTTAGAGTCTAATGCAACCTAATTTTACATTTCTTTTAAGAACTATGAGATACATGTTCCTATGACTTTATCTCATTGATCTCATTATTTTATTATATTTTAGAGTGTAGTTTTTGTAAACAGTTCTAGAGATCTTTGTAGGTATTTATTTCACTAGGAGTAGACAGTTTCAAGGAGATATAAAAGAAGAATTGTTTCTTCAAAACATTTCTATACTTGAAACTTGTTGTCTGCTAAGCATCAAATGAATAATGACTTGTTGTAATTAGCCATATTTTTGCAAAGACTTTCATCTTCTTTTTCTCAAGGCATCTTAAATAATAGTTGCTCTTGAACATTCACCACCATATAAGAAAGTGACACTGTAACCATCAATATTAGAGGTCTCTCGTACAGTTTTTCCAAGAAACCTGAGTAAGTGAGTCAAGTGTCTTTATCAAAGAGTAACAAGGAGGTCTAATTAGCGATTAGTCATGGAAACATCACAATAACTACGAAGGAAGAAAGTAAGTTGAGCATAGAAATACCTTTCATTTCTTTCTCAATGGGACCATCCACTACACACTAAATAGATTGATTATATCATATCTTTAGATAGGCCACATTCGCTTAAGTACCCCTTATATCAGGACAATCACTAAGTAATATAACAGAAAGTCATCCTCTAACATAAATACCATCCCAATTGAAAAAAAAAGAGAAAGAAAAAGTTTTTTTCAGATCTGTTCCCCCATCTTCTTGCATAAGAAATCTTATACTAAATTCTTAAAGGATGGAAGGCCAGTCTCTTAGGCTTTAAGAGGCTAACCTTCTGGGATACTAAACAAATCTACTGGCAATGGGTATCGTCCTGTGGTATGATTAGGTAAACCCGTCGAAATACTGAATAGGCTTGCTGGCAGCGGGGCATTCTACCTAGCAAGGATGGTAATTTGCCAAAAATAAATAATAAATTTAAACTTATCCTGATGTATGACATTACTTGCAGACAAAGATGACATGAAGTATGTATGGTTAATCTAAGGTTAATGAACTCCATAAACTTTCCATTGGGAACTAACTCTGAGACTATCTTGAAACTCTCTTTCCTACCTCTTATTATATAGGATATCTTATCCTATAGGTGGGGCCATCTTCTAATCGTCTCGTCAGACCAATCTATGAAATTTTATATTTACACTTGACATACTATAAATATTCAACTATTGGGGGATACTAACTGGTTTCCTATACTTTTGATTGTGATGTGTCACAATACTTAGGTGTGGGGGAGGGGTTCATGAGTTGACAAATGATCATTTCCTAAAGAAGTAAATCTTTGTAAAAATTTTGTATTATTTTCATGATACAGGTTATTACATCAGCAGTCATATTATCTTGAAGTGTTAAACTCCTATGTGCTATAAATTGTTATATATGTCCTTAACAGACCACTCTGTTGGTTTATTTTTGTTATAGATTGTTCATTGTAGTTTGACATTACATGTTCTATGCAAGTGGATTGAGTGATCATGGTGGAAAAATAAAAAACAATGGAACACTCTTAGCCTGCCTCAACTCCTATTCACTATGTTCATGGCCTCTGAGGAATCAATTTCCTCATCCACAAAGATCTCCAGAGTTGGAGACCGTTGATTTAAACACCACCAGTTGCCAAGAGCAAGCTATAACAAGGTTTTCAAAATCGAATTTCAGAACATCTCTGGAGCTAAGGGATACTCCAAGGAGTGGATAAAAGAAGAGATAATCAACCCTCTCATAGTCATCACCAGATTGATTACATGTGAAGGTAGATATTCCGTATTTAAATCCTGTCAATTTCGATTATTATCTCACTTTCAGTTCCATAAGCCATTGTAACTTTCCCTTTTACTTCTTAAAGATTCTTTAAAATATGTCTTCCCAAGTGAGGAAGGATGTAACCAATCCCCATAACAACCTATTTCACCATGGCCTTATCAAACTACTTGTCTTAGCCGAGTTGGAAAATTAGGAGAAAACGTGGGATGGGTTCATTTACCAATTTTCAAACCCTCATCTTACAATCAAGACTAGCAAGAAGACTCTTGATCTAGGGACTGTTACTCCACCCAAACCCTCATGTTCAAGCTATTCCTTTATCGGAGAAACTTGTTGATACCCCTGTAGCCTCGTCGGGCAAAAAGACTAAGACGCCTATTGCTAATTCATGGCACAAGGACGTGAAATATATTCTATCTGGGGAGAGTTTTCCTGAGCTAAAAATGCTAAGCATTTCCCATTTGTATAGCAAACCCATGAGAAGAGGAACTAGGATTTCTGTCAAAATTCTGTCATACTGACTTTTTACAAAGTCTTGGGATATTATATCAGCAGTTGTTTGTATTGGTATGCTAAATTATATACTGCTGACATCAATGTGTGTTTTATAAGATTCTGTTCATTTTTATGTTTATTCTATAGAATATTGCTTATACTTAACTACTCTTTGTGACAAATACAGAGCAATTACAACTACTAAATACTTACTGTCATTTGTATTCCAAGCGTATGAAAAGAGGATCGATTGTTTGAATTGTTACATATTGATGACATACAATAAAAATTATCATGTTCACCATGCCTACCATTACAAACCAAGCCTTTTGTTAGTATCTATCAGTTTTGTCAGTCACCAGTGATCAAATTTACTCTTTCATGTGATTGATAGGATTATTAGGTTAATTGTTATATTTTTAAGATAAAATTCTCAAATACAATTTGACATATCTTGCTTGTAAAATTGTCATTGGTGTGTCTAGGTGTCCTTAATACTCCCTCCACTCATCCAAAGTCATAAATTTTCATCATGGGCATGTCATCATTCCTTGTCATCAATTTTCAAATGATTGTCTTGGTCAAAGATTTACTTCAAAATTGGTTTTTGAATTAAGGAGGATGAATTTGACAAAAGTGAAAGAGGTTTTTGTCAATAATAGAACAAGAAACAAAAACCTCCTTCAGTTTATGAACATGTGTTATCCTTTGAGATAAATTCTCCAAATACAGTCGCTATAGGAGGGTTTTCTACACATTTGGACAATTTGATTTCAAGTCATTTTTTAGAGGGTTGGAGAAGGCATTTGCAATGGCGGATGGTTCCATTGTGTATAATAAATTATAAAATTTCCAACCATACCACTCTCAGCCCAAAATCCTCCGGGAAGGCCTCCAAAATCCCTCTCAAAGAGTACGCTGCGCTTCTGCAAGTTTTGAGTAACCAACTTTAAGCTGGGATTCTGAGCCAATGAGAAAGTAATTTTGAAACCAGTAGGAGGTTTGTGTTCATAAAATACAAAAAAAAAATAACCTCTCTCATTCTTTTAATATACTTTATGGTCTGCGATATATTCTATCATATTAGAGACCTATACTCTCAGAAAATAAAACACTTTGTTTTTCCTGTTTTAGTCATATTTTCGTTTCTTGTTTTACTAACAACTGAAAGTGAATTTTTGAAAACCAAGAGAGGTTTTTATCAAGGACATATTAAAAAATAATAACCTCTCTTATTTTCTAAATATACATTATGGTTTTGGATATATTCATTTCTCTTAGAGGCCTAGTTTTTCAGGAAATAAAACACTCTGTTTTTCCTGTTTTACTCATGTTTTCTTGGCATGATTTCCTAACAAATGAAAGTGAATTTTTGAAAACAAAGAGATATTTTTTCAAGAACATATTCAAAAACAAAAACTTCTCTCAGTGTTTACATAGGTTTTACTGTCTTGTAGTTATAGGTGTCACTCTGATACTTATTTTTCACAATTTCACCAGGCCAGAATTGTTGCGCTTATGGGAAGTCACTTTTGGAACTAATTTTGCAGAGGTAAAATTGTTGTTTTGAATGGTTTAAAGGATCAAGGTTATAATATACATCTCAAGGCTTCCTCACATGTCATCAGAAGCCTCCAAAAACTCCAAAACCTCCAGTTCAAACTTAGAGAGCATGAAATGTTGAGTTGTCATTTACGCCATGATAACATTGTCCTACAAGACAAGATGAATTATCTACAGTGTTAGGTTGATGATATTACTACCACCAATAATAGTCTCTGGATACAATTAAAAAACCACAAAAATACTAAGTCAAAATCCCTCGGGCAAGAGGGAGAAGCTTCTAAAGCTAATCCACCCCCTCCTTCACAAGTTAGTCATAAAGGGAAATTTCTTTTTGTTTGCGGTGGGACCTGCAAAATATTGGGTGTGGGGCCCGAGTTATGACCACTTTTGTGACAGTTATTATACCATTTTTCCGCATGTACATATGTGTTTTTCATATTTTAAAGGAGCTTTTTGAAGAATTTTATGATAAAATGGTATGATCGGCACAAGGTACATATAATTCATGTTTAATGAATGTATCAAGTATAATTCATCATGTTTTATGATTTCCAAGAGCTAATTCATGTTTTTCTAGTGTTACAGGGAAAAATGCACTACGTTTCTAGTTCTGGCACTTGATCCGACACTCCTTCCAGTACTCATTCCGTCACTTGATCCGACACTCCATCCAGCACCTCTTCCTACACACAAACGTAGGGTGACTTGGAGGTTATGGTATTGGTGGCTAGTGATGGGAAAATTGGTCACGTGGGTTTTGTTCATAATTGTCCCCTCCAGCTACTGAGCTCTAGACAACTTAGTTTCAGTTGTTCAAAGAGGGCAATTATTGGCTCGCTCTGTTTCGATAGTTAGGGCACCATTAATGAAATTTACCAATTTTAGAAGTGGTTCGGACCTCCTGTGGTCGACCACTTGGAATTTAAACATTATATTTACCACTAGGATGATCAAAATATTGTTAACCTAATAGAAGAGCCAATGTATTAGACACAAATTCATTTTTTCTCTATTTTGAGATTTTACATTGCCAGATTATGCCAAAACTATGTTTTTGGGTTTTTATGGTGCATTCGACCTGCTGAGTTCATGGTGTACTTTTAGAGAGTGACCACGACTTGTTGGGGGGGGGCACCAGCAGTCTCGTAACTCTGTGTGTGTTGTTCATTCATTTTATGATTTATTTTTCTCTTTATTTCCTGTACATGCATTATCAATTTATTAATTAGTTTGTTGTTGTAGTTTAAATTGTTTTGATTCCCTTTTGCAGGTTATAATGACAGAGTGTGTTAGAATGCATTAATTTCGTAGATTAGAGATGAATTTGCATATTCATCTACTAACCCCGTGTGCAAGTAGATATTAGATTACATTTTATTCATGCTTTTGAAATTTGATTTAATATAAGAATTAAAACAGAGTAGAACAAAGTTTTAGTTTATGTTTTCTTTAACCAAGGCTTTGGTGGATGGATAGGGTTAGTTTTAGTTTTCATTGCCTATTCAATTGTTAATTAGATTTTTCTTAATTAGTTGTTGATTAATTTATCTATTAGTTTACTTTGTCATGCTTTAATTTTTGTTTTATGCATTTTCCTTATTACATTTTGAATTGTTAAGATAGAGCTAGTTTACTTTATGTTATGTAATTTCTTACTTAGAATTAGATTGCAATTGTAGTTCTTAGTTAATGAATGAGTTTAAGTATGAATTTTTCTTATGTATAATAGAAGTGTAATGATAATATGGTTATGTTGTTGATGGTTAATAAATGAACATGCAGTGTATTTAATATTGTTTTTGTCTTCACACTGTTGATTAAGGTTGGTTGTCATTGATGTCGACCCTTGAAGAAAGCCCCGTAGCACAAAGGTTTGGGTAATGGACCCAATATTGTTTGATGTAAATATGAATCATTATTGTTTTGTCATGGTTGATAAGAAGTAAATATGGATGGCCTCCAAAGTGGTTCCCTTATGGTGAAATCCATCATGGGAAGACGCTTTGTGGAGTAAGAGAACCCATGCTTAATTATCGAATAATGAGATGAAGGAAAGTGAATTTTTTAGGGAAACTATCCTAGATGGATATTTCTTTTCATGTCATTTCTGGTGGTATGTGGAACGTCACATAATTCCTCACAGTTAGAGAGTTATGGCGATGAGAAGTTGGAGACCCTGGGTTTGGGTAATGGACCCAAGTTTGTTTCATGGGTAATGGTATGAGTTATGATATATTTTCAGATAATACTATTCTATATGTATAGTACATGTCATTCCATTTATGGTGGTATGTAGAACATCACATAACTCCTCACGGTTTGAGAGTTATGGCCTTATGAAGTTGGAGGACCCTCATATGTCATCTAGAAGCCCCAAAAGGTTAATGTAATCAAAGTGGTTTAAGAGATTTTAAAATTTAAATAATAAAGTGAAGTGACGAGTGTATTATAATTAAAAGTGAATACAAAATAAATAATTTCAATAATAAATTTAATGGATAAATTAGAAGTGGACCCAACGCTAAAATAAGGAAAGTGGGCCAAGTGACCTAGAAGATGTTTTTAAGGAAGCTACTTGGAGAGCATAAATAAGAGGCAAGGCTCTCTCATTAGAATCACACTTGAGAATATTGAATATCTATAGGTTTCGGAGGTAACCAAATGATATCTAAGCTTAAATTCTAAGGAAAGTGAAGAAAAGAAGGCCGAAATGCAAGGAAGGATAAATTATTTTGATGGTGTTTTCTAAGGTATGTTATTTACAGGTCATCTCACCATTTTCGCTATAACGTTTTTTCTATAATAATTCAGATCTTGAAATTTCTATGAAAGTGAGAAAACATATCCAAGTATTTTTGGTAAAAAATTCATCTTGTGGATCGTTGTATTTTTGGAGTTACACTCCGTGGAAAATATGGTTTGTGTCCAGTCCTGAAACTAGTCAAAATCAGGTGTTTTGGGTAAAAATGTCATAACTTATTCATAACAGATCCAAATTCAGTGAGACCAAATGTGTTGGTTAGGTTACAGTATGTAGTATTCTTTGTAATAGTTTCATATCAATGCATCAAATATTTTGTGTGGGGAACTCTCTACAAGGTCGCTCTCTAGAATAATCCAGAATTCAGCAAGGTATGTCATTTTTTCTATAACTCCTTTTATGAGAGGTTCCAAGTAGCAAAACTTGGAGGAATTTCATAAAACACACTGAAGAACATTGTGTATTAGTTTCATATCTTTATACATTACAAGTTCAAAGTTATGATTACTTCAAGTTAGGGTTGTTGACTAATCCAAAACTAGGCATCTGAGACTAAATAAAAGTTTGATGAAAATGCTAGTCTCTTGTTTTTAAAGTTAAGGAAGTTTTGAAGGAATGTGATCATATACACCAGGTCTATTACAGAGCTACAAATCAGATTTGGATGATGAAATTGATGAGGGCTTTTGGTTGTGGTACATGTTGAGTACATGGTTGAGACAAGTAGTCGATGAGTTGGCGCACATACATGAGGTGTATAGTTGATGAAGTTGGTAAATATTGATGAGTCATAGTTAATGAGTAGTTGAAAGATGATTTGTACATACTTTGTACATGGTTGGATGCACTTGTTTATGGTACAGGTTGATTACAGGTTGGTGCATGGTTGATTCACTTGTTTATGGTACAGGTTGATTACAGGTTGAGGTACAAGTTGATGCATGGTTGATGCATGGTTCAGATTTATTGGTACAGGTTTACAGCATTATATCTCACAGTGATAGTGTGACAGTGGTTCCATCATTCTACTTCTACTTTAGGGTGGCAGGACGGGGTAAGGACAGGTGGTTGTAGACACCTTCCGGTTGTTGCCAGAGAACATTGGGGGTTGTAGCCTCCTTCTGGTTGTAGCCGGAGAATTGGGGAGTTGAAGCTTCCCTTAGGTTGTAGCCTGAGAAACTAGGGGGTTGGAGCCTCCTTCCAGTTGCAGTTGGAAAAAAAAGGAAGTTGGTAATTCTTCAAGACATATAAGAAAAAACATTTCGTGGTTTTCTCCCGATTTGGGTTTCCACGTAAAACACTTGTGTACTGTGTATGTGTTTGATTATTTTTTTATTACTTCTCATTATTGGATAATAATTCTACATTGATATAACATTTGAATAAAAAGGATTATAATTACGCTATTACTGATTCACCCCCCCTCTCAGTAATCCAACAATTGGTATGAGAGCAGGTTCCTTCAGAAATCAGTTTAACCACTGAAAGGTAGATCATGGAGAGTACCAACTCGTATAAAAATGGAATACCATAGTTTGATGGATAAAAGTATGTTTTTTGGAGCATAAGGAAGAAGACATATATACAAGCACAAGGATTTCAAGTTTAGAAATCAATTGTAGATGGATACACAGCACCAACAGTTCCACTAACAAATGAAAAAGTAGTGAAACTTGGTGAGAATAATTCCAAATCCATAAATACACTTTTGAATGGTCTTAGTGATACAGTATTCACAAAAGTTTCACATTGTAAATTTGCTAAAGAGATTTGTTACAAGCTTTGAAATATTTCTAAAGGAGATTCAAAAGTCAAAGCAGCAAAGCTTCAAACTTACAGAGGTTAGTTTGAACAACTAAAAATGAAGGAATATGAAGATATCGTAGCCTACTTCTTATGAGTCGATGAAACAATGAATTCAATCATAGGATTGGGAGAAGAAATCGAAGAATATGTAATTTTTCAAAAGGTACTAAGATCTCTTCCTATGAGATTCAATGCTAATATATCATAACTAGAAGAAAGATCAGATCTAAACTCAATAAGCATGGATGAATTGCATGGAATATTCACAGCATATGAGATGAGAACTGAAAAAGAAAATCCATATGTAAAAGAAGCATCCTTCAAAGCATCCAAAAGATCAAAGCAAAAGAAAAAGGAACAAGAAGAATATAACAACAACAACGATGTCTCAGAAGATGATGAAGAAGTGGCCAACTTCGTCAAAAGACTGAACAAGGGAACCAATGGTAGGTACAGAGGTAAGATTCCTTTAATTTCTTTTAATTGTGATGGTATTGGTCATTTTTATAACAAATGTCCTCATAAGTAAAAGATAAATGATGAAGGTTAATCAAAAGGCAGACAAACATATAAAGGTAAAAGAACTACAAAGAAAGTTTTCAAGAAAAACTTTTGCACCAAAGAAGACATCTCATCATCATATGGAGATGAAGTCAGTGACAGTGAAACAGGGAGAGTTATATTCATGGCAATAGAAGACTTTGATAAAGAAGACTTCGAAGAAGAATATGAAGAAGCATATGAAGAAGAAATTGAAGAGGCATAAGTTGACTTCCGAGAAGAATTAATGAGTGCCATAGAAGTTATCAGAAGAAAAAAGAAGAAAAACAAGAAACTACAAGCAGAACTAGATAAGAAAAAAGACACTCAAGAACTATAACAAATGATGACAAAATTGAAGGCTCAAATAGAATAAGATAAAATAATTGAAGAAGCATTCAAAGAATAGCTAGAAGGAAAGGACAGGATCATTGGAAACTTGGAAGCAGAGATTGTTACACTAAGAAAGGATATTCAAAATAAAAATATGCAGAATAGCTCAAAAGTTCTGGATGACATTATCAACAGTCAAAAATATTATCTTGACAAGTCCAAACTTGGATACAATCAGACAGAAAAAGGGATCAAGCTCAAAAACAACAGAGCAAGAAACAAATCCAAAAAGTTATGCAGAAACAATCAAAGGGGATAAAAACATATACAAGGAAGATTACAGGGACACTCCTCCACCGAGAAGATTCAGATTTCAGAATCAACAAAAGATAGACAGGCCTCAAGAAGAAGAAGGATTCATAAGATCACCTCATTTCATAAGATCTTCAACTACCAGGTATCAAACTATATTTTTTGGTTTATGTTATACACGTAATAATTTTGGACATAAAGTTGTAAATTGCAGAGCTAACAACAGGAACAATAACTACTTTGAGAGCCATACACAAAGGGGTTATTCAAGAAGACCTAGTGAAACACAGAGAAGAAGTTACAACAGGTTTGAATCTTTGAACACTGAAGTGGAATGTTACAAATGTAACAATTTTGGACACATGGTCAAAAATTGCAAAATGACAGTCCCTCCTAAAGAACCTCAACAGAGTCACAAACAAGAACCTCAGAAAATGACATGGATAAGAAAGCAAGATCAGTATAGCAATGAAGAATGCACAGTCGCTCTATAAGATAAATAGAAGAAATGTGGTTGGTATGTTGACAGTGGATGTTCAAAACACATGACAGGTGATAGAGACAAGTTTCTTACATTACGAAAGGAAAGCGATGGATCAGTCTCCTTTGGAAATGATGATTCATCCAAAATCATTGGAAAAGGCATAGTCTGAATTCGGAACAAGAATGAAAAGGAAGAAAATGTTCTACTAGTAGAAGATATGAAACATAATCTTTTAAGTGTGAGTGAAATGTGTGACCAAGGTCATAAAGTTACTTTCAATTCACAAAAGTGTGATATAAGAAAATAAGGTTCAGGAAAATTGGTCGCTACAGCTGCAAGAACTTCAAGCAACATATATGTGTTAAGCAAAATTGGAAATGAAAAGTGTTGTCTAGGAAAGGAAGATCAAAGTTGGCTATGGCATAGAAGAATGGGTCACATGCATTTTGATAACCTTGTCAAAGTTAGCAAAAGAGATGTAGTTAGAGAAATGCCCCAAATCACGAAACCAACCAACACTTTATGTAAGCATTGCCAACAAAGAAAGCAAACAAAGACCAGCTTCAAATCAAAGAAATATTCAACAACAAAACCACTGGAAATTGTGAATACTAATCTAGTTGGACCAACTACAACAAAAGGCTTAAAAGGTGAGAGATACGTTATGTTATTAGTTGATGATTATACAAGAATGACTGCAGTTTTCTTTCTCAAGAACAAATCAGAAGCTTTTGAAAATTTCAAGATCTACAAGGAA
>ML782123.1:252494-303931 GCA_009831015.1 Picea engelmannii | reverse complement strand
GTCAAAGTAATCAAAGTGGTTTAAGAGATTTTAAAAGGTAAATAATAAAGTGAAGTGATGAGTGTATTATAATTCAAAATGAATACAAAATAAATAAATTTAATAATAAATTTAATGGAGAAATTAGAAGTGGACCCAACCCTAAAATAAGGAAAGTAGGCCAAGTGACCTAGAAGATGTTTTTAAGGAAGCTACTTGGAGAGTATAAATAAGAGGCAACGCTCTCTCATTTGAATCACACTTGAGCATATTGAATATCTATAGGTGTATGAGGTAAAAAAATGATATCTAAGCCTAAATTCTAAGGAAAGTGAAGAAAAGAAGGTTGAAATGCAAGGAAGGATAAATTCTTTTGATGGTGTTTTCTAAGGTATGTTATTTACAGGTCATCTCATCATTTTTACTATAACTTTTTTTCTATAATGATTCAGATCCTGAAATTTCTATGCAAGTGAGAAAGAATATCCAAGTATCTATGGTAAAACATTCAGCTTGTGGGTCGTATTTTGGGAGTTACACTCTGTGGAAAATAGGGTTTGTGGCCAGTCCTGAAACTAGTCAAAATCAGGTGTTTCAGGTAAAAACGTCATAACTTCTTCATAACAGATCCAAATTCAGTGAGACCAAATGTGTTGGTTAGAATTACAGTATGTAGTATGTTTTTGAACCTTTTTAGATCAATTCATCAAATATTTTGTGTGGGGAATTCTCTACAAGTTCTCTCTCTAGAATAAGCCAGAATTCAGCAAGGTAGGCCATTTTTTCTATAACTCCTTTTATGAGAGGTTCCAAGTAGTGACACTTGGAGGAATTGAATGAAACACACTGAAAAACATTATGTATCAGTTTCAGATCTTTATACATTACAATTTCAAATTTATGATTACTTCAAGTTAGAGTTGTTGACTAATCCAAAACTAGGCATGTGAGACTAAAGAAAAGTTTGATGAAAATGATAGTCTCTTGTTTTTAAAGCTAAGGAAGGTTTGGAGGAATGTGATCATATACACTAGGTCTATTACAGAGCTACAAATCAGATTTGGATGATGAAATTGATGAGGGCTTTCAGTTGTGGTACATGTTGAGTACATGGTTGAGACAAGTAGTTGATGAATTGGCGCATATACATGAGGTGTATAGTTGATGACGTTGGTACATATTGATGAGTCATAGTTGATGAGCAGTTGACACATGATTGGTACATACTTTGTACATGGTTGGATGCACTTGTTTATGGTACAGATTGATTACAGGTTGGTGCATGGTTGATGCACTTGTTTATGGTACAGGTTGATTACAGGTTGAGGTACAGGTTGATGCATGGTTGATGCATGGTTCAGATTTATTGGTACAGGTTTACAGTGGTATATCTCATAGTGATTGTGTGACAGTGGTTCTATCATTATACTTCTACTTCAGGGTGGCAGGACGAGACAAGGACAAGTGGTTGTAGCCACCTTCCAGTTGTAGCCAAAGAACATTGGGGGTTGTAGAGTCCTTCTGGTTGTAGCCGGAGAATTGGGAAGTTGGAGCTTCGCTCAAGTTGTAGCCTGAGAAACTAGGGGGTTGGAGCCTCCTTCCAGTTGCAGCTGGAAAACAAAGGAAGTTGGTGCTACCAATGAATGTAATTCTTAAGACATATAAGAAAAAACATTTCGTGGTTTTCTCCCGATTTGGGTTTCCACGTAAAACAATGGTGTACTGTGTATGTGTTTTGATTGTTTATTTCTTACTGCTCATTATTGGATAATAATTCTACATTGATATAACATTTGAAGAAAAAGGATTATAATTACACTATTACTAATTCACCCCCCCTCTCAGTAATCCAACACACACAACCTCCAACATTATATTTTAATTTTCATAGGTTAAAGATAGTTTCTTGCTTTCATAGCTTAGAAAATAGTTTTATTGTTGTTGTAGGATAGATCGAATTTTCTTTGATAGATTAGATAGTAGTTTTCTTATCATATATTAAGAATTAGTTGTTAATCTTTCATGCTTTCAATAGAATAGATTTCCTTTCATGCATTGCATTGAGCATTTAGATTTCCTTTCACGCATTAGAAATAGTTTTGCATTAGGTATTTAGTTCACTTGCCTCTTAGGCTAGATAGTTGTTCAATGAGAAGTTTTTCTTGTAGTAGTTAGTTTCCTTTTCTTACTTGTATTTTGCTTTAGTAGGTTAGTTAGGTGCCTTTGATTACTTTTCTTTTGCTTTGGTAGGTTAGTTAGGTGTCTTTGTTTACTTGTCTATTTGGTTTAATAGGTTAGATAGGTGCTTTTGATTACTTGCCTATTTATTTGCTTTCATAGGGTAGCTTCTCATTGAATGTAGGTTGGAAAGTTAAATAAGTTTGTTTTTGTCATTTGCTTATTATGCTTAGTAGTTTGCTTTTTCTTATTGTTGAACTAGTTTTCTTTACATAGGGTTTTACTTGCTTTCTTAGGAACTATCCATCGATCCTTGGCCCAAAAGTACTTAGGTTACCTAGTTTCATTTTACTTAGTAGGGTTTGATCATTAGATAGCTTTTCTTGAGTAGATTATCCTTAGATAGTTTCCTTCCTTAGTTAGAATATAATCCTACCAGCCTTCTACCTTTGTCATATATGTTTCTACAACTCTAAGTTTACTTACCTCGGGTTGACAATTTAATTAAGGGTTTTTACTGTGTTTTTAGTACATATAGAACACCCATCAATACCTCACCTGGTAGTGTACTGTAAGGTGATCTTTGAAAGTTATATTGAAACATTTCAATATATTCTTCTAATGTTTCATTTTCTTTTGCAGTCATTTCAAAGACTTCATCCTTTAGATCCCTAGTTCTACAGTAATCTTGATATTTCGTAAGGAAGGCTTGTTTCATTTCATCCCATGAATTTATATGTAATATACCAGATATAAAAAGTATGCAGAACAAAAATAAAATGCTAGAAATGGCAGAATAACAACAATATAACCATAAGATTCACCACAATAGCACTTAAATGATATAAGAATAACAACAGAAATAGCACTTTGAATCTGAAAGCAATGTTCACAGGCCTCTTCGAGGGGGAAACCTCCAGTTAAGAAGAGATCTATTACAATAATGTCCAAGATAGGGTTCTCATACCCTCGACTCCTATTTATACTAAATATGTCTATCAAAAGAAGCATCTAGAGGAAAATCCTTCTAGAAGTGGAAGCTTCTATTAGGTCTTCTTACTTCCGACTTATTCTATTTTATTGCAAGGCCTTATTAATATTGACCTTTATTTCATATGAACATATTGTTTTACCTATGTTCGGGTTAGGACCCTAACATGTCCTCCCCCTTAAAAACAACCTTGTCCTCAAGGCTGAAGATGTCAAAATTGCTGCAGAATGGTAGTTGGTTCCCAAGTGGCATCTGTTGGAGTTGTATCTTTCCACTGGATTAACACTTCCTTGACCGTTCTTCGACATAGGCAACATTCACGCTGGTCCAAAACTGCTTGGGGTTGTATCCAAATGGATCCTTCTTCGGCTAACTCGGGAAGGTTGGTTTGAATTTGGCACTTATTTCCAATCACCTTCTTTAAGAAGGAAACATGAAAAACAGGATGTAGCTTCGAATGACTGGGCAAAGCTAATTGATAGGCCACCTGTCCCACACGCTTGAGAATTGTATAAGGACAATAAACTTTTGGCGCTAGCTTCTGATAATGCTCGTCCTTGAGGGAATTATTCTTGTAAGGTTGTAGGCAAAGAAACACCTGAAACCCTTCTTCAAATTGACGTTCAAAGAGACCTTGATCTGCTTATTCCTTCTTGTGATTTTGTGCCATGAACAAATTCTCTTTGAGGGTACGGAGAATAGCCTCTCGAACTATAAGTGTTTGGTCAACCACCTAGACCTTCGAGACACCAGGTAAGTATGAGAGAACTAAAGGTGGCTTCTATCCATTTACCACTTCAAAAGGAGTTATGTGTGTAGTTGTATGGTATGAAGTGTTGTACCACCATTCAACTAGGGGTAACCATTGAGCCCACTGATTTTTCTTTTCCAAGGAAAAAAACCTCAAATATGTTTCCAAACACTTGTTGACAACTTTTGTTTGACCATCAGTCTAGGGATGATAAGTTGTACTAAGATGCAATTGGGTGCCTTGTAGATTGAACAACTCTTGCCAAAAATTGCTTGTGAAAGTTCGGTGGTGATAAAAAACAATAGAGTGTGGCATTCCATGAAGCTTGAAGACCTGATCCATGAAAATTTGAGCCACCATGGATGATGTAAATGGGTGTTGAAGAGCACAGAAATGAGCATACTTGGAAAGAAAATCAACAACCACCATGATGACTGATTTATTTCCCGATTTGGGTAAGCATGTAATAAAATCCATAGAGATGTCCTTCCAAATAGTAGGTGGAATCGGGAGTGGTTGTAGTGTGCCTAGAGATTTGACTGTTTCTCACTTGTTGCATTGACACACATCACATTCGGTGATAAAAGTATGAATTTCTTGTTTCATACCATCCCAGAAGAAAGAATTTTTTACCTTGTCATAGGTTATGGTGAATCCTGAGTGCCCCTCTTTCGGTGTAGCATGAAGCTCAGAAAGTACCATGGATTAAAGATTTGATTGTTTACTTAAATACAAACGACCTTTGTATCGAAGCTCATCATGGAGCCAAGAGTACCCTTGGGGATTTGGAGCACTGGACTGCAATTGTTGGATCAGATGTGAACTTTTGGGATCTTGTAGCCATTCATGGCGAACAACTTGGAGCCAATCTGGTACAATGAAGGAAAGAGAAAAAAGAGATCCGTCATCTTCATATTTACGGGAAAGTGCATCCACAACCACATTTTATTTTCCTTTCTTTTAAATGATCTCATAATCATAGCCAAATAGCTTAGTTACCCATTTTTGTTGCTTTGGGGAGGAAATGTGTTGTTCCAAAAAATACTTGAGGCTTTGATGGTCTATCTTAATTTGGAAGCGTTTCCCCAATAGATAAGGGTGCCACAAATCAACGGCATGGAGAATATCCAACATTTCCTTTTTATAGATAGATTTTCCCAGATTTTTTTTAGATAGGTTATTGCTGGTAAAGGCTAAAGGTCGACCCTCTTGCATAAGGACAACACCAGTTCCTTTCCCTGAAGCATCACATTCCAAGAAAAAGGTCTTTTTGAAATCAGGAAGGGCCAAGACTGGAGTGGTGCACATGGCCATCTTTAGAGTTTGAAAATCTTGAGAAACAGCTGGAGTCCAAGTGAAAGAGTTCTTTTTTAGGAGAGTAGTGAGAGGTGTTGCAGTCTTTCCATAATTATTAACAAACTTGTGATAATAACCTGTTAAGCCCATAAATCCACACAATCTTTTGAGAGTCTTTGGGTGAGGCCAGTCTTGCATAGCTTCAATCTTTTTAGGATCCACCCTAACACCATCTTTGCCAACCAGATGACCCAAGTACTCTACTTCTGAGGTGCCAAAAGAACATTTAGACTGTTTTAGGAAAAGTTGGTGCTGAGAGAGTAGATGGAGAAATCGATCTACATGAGAACGGTGTTCTATCTAGGTCTTTCTATAGATGAGGATATAATCAAAGAAAACTAAGACAAAATGATGGAGAAAAGGATGGAAGAAATGATTCATGAGGCTTTGGAAGGTGGAGGGGGCATTACACAAGCCAAAGGGCATGACCAAAAACTCATAGTGGCCCTCATGAGTTCTAAAGGAAGTCTTGGGAATGTTTGCCTCTTTCATACGTATCTGGTGGTAGCCCGAATGAAGATCAAGTTTAGTAAAGAATTGGGCGCCACTCAGTTCATCCAGGAGGTCATCAATGATAGGAATGGGAAATTTTTCTTTAATGGTAAGTTTGTCAAGGGCATGAAAGTCAAGACACATTCACCAATAACCTTCTTTAATCAGGACCATGACCACAAGAGAAGAGTAGGGGCTCGTGCTAGGGCAGACAATGCCTGCATTAAGGAGTTCCTGGACCATTTTCTCAATTTCATTTTTTTGGGAAAAGGGATGACGATACAGACGAATATTGGGAGGAAGGCTTCCGGGTACAAGGGGAATGGAATGATCATGAACATCACGTGAAGGAGGGAGTCCTTGGGGAGTGGAAAATACCATTTGATGTTTAGAAAGGATGGCTTGGAGGTCTTGCGGCACCAAGGGTGTTTTCGTTGCTTTTATGGCATGGAGTTGAGAAATAACACCAGAATGACCCTTTTTGAGTATCTTTTCCATGGGATGGGAACTAATGATCTCAGGAAAACCGATGGTGATGCCTTGGAACTTATATTGGTGGCCCTCCTAGTCAAATTGCATGGTTAATTCCTTAAAATCCATGAGAATGGGACCCAAAGTCCTTAGCCAGTTCGCACCCAACATAATGTCACAACCACCCATGTCGATAGAAAACATATGATATTTCAGGTGGTAGTCACCAATTTTGAGACGCACATTTTCACAACACCCTCCACATTTCATGGAGCCACCATTGGGAATAATGATTTGGAAATTATTGATGGCATGGATGTAGAAATGAGTTTCTTGGGAAATGTGGCGATGAATAAAATTATGGGTGCTTCCACTATCAACCAGAATGATGACCTTATGATGCTTGATGTAACCGATTAGCTTGAGGGTTTGGGGAGTGGATAAGACAGTGAGGGAATTGAGGGAAATGACCAGTTCTACTTCGGGAAGGTCTGAGGGAGGGGTTATGTCGGGGGTTTCAGATGACTCAGACACAAGGGAAGTTTCAATATCCTCTTTCGAAATATCCTCGAAGATGGCCATAAAAAACTTTTGTTCCTTACACTTGTGGCCCAAGAAATATTTTTCATCACAATTATAACAAAGGCCTTTGAGTTGGCGTTCAACCATTTAAGCCCTGGTCAATTTTTGGATCTTTAGTGGAGCGGAGGGAGTAGTGGTATTTATTGGTTTAGGGGGAGGGATAAATGAGGGTTTTCGGTTTTGAGAAGATACAACCTGTTGTGATTATTTATATCTTTTAGTAGCCTTCACCCAACTCTAAGGCCAAGACATGAGGATATGGGCCCGAATCTCATCCTTAAGGCCACTGATAAAACATTCTCGGAAAAAGGCATCAGACATACCCTCTGTCCAAAAATCTAGACGCTCAAAGGAAGCTATAAATTCTTCCACTATTCCTGATTGTTTCAACTTTGTCAAGAAGCCCAAATGTTTGGTGTCAGTGTCAAAGCGTTCATAAATCTCTTCCACAAAGTGTGTCCAAGAAATATACCCTTAACAAGAAGTTTTTCTCCATTGCCACCATTGCCAACGTTCTTGATCTAGATGGAGAACACCATACCAAAGTTTGGACAAGTCATCTGTAATGTTGTATAAAGAGAAATAATGTTCCATTTGGGTTACCCAACCAGTGGGGTCTGAACCATCAGATTTGGTCACATCTACCCGCAAAAGGCGGAGGTTACATTGAAAGGGATGGTTTTGAAAGTTATGGGAATGATAGGAATGGTCACCTTCAGTATGTGGAGGTGAGGAAGAGGAAGGGTTATTTGTAGGGATATGCAGTTTGGTGCAAAGTGTTGAAAAGACAGATTCAAGCTGGGTGGTGAGGTCTTGTTTGATTTCCTCCATTGAGGATTGCATGGTTGTATTGATGGCAACAACATTGGCACTGAGTTGTTTCACATCTTGTTGGGTCTCGATGAGACCAGATTGCAAGGTGTTGAAGTGAGATTCCAAATCTTGGCTATGGGTATGGACCATGAAGATGGAGGAACTGAAAAGGGGTGGGCGGGGTCAAATTGTTTTTCAAAAAATGATATGGATGAATGTGATAGGGCGAAGAGATGAATCCAATGGAATAGGTCTCAAATAATGGTGAAAAGTTTCCATTTTTTTTATTTTTTTTTTACACCTGCGGAGTTATACTCTAGTTTGAAGAATACTACAGAGAGGAAATGCCCAAATGCTTAACCAGAAAGAAATGTGTATTTACTTGGAAACCTGAACACAGTTGCGCTACAATAGATCTTGTATTTTTTAATTCATTTATGTTTTTGTCCCCAAGGGTTAGGTATTCAAGGGTTTTCCCTATGCTATAGCTCTCTGATATACGTGTGGGGTCCAACAGTAGTACTTGGCCCAATATCTCAAGGCACTAACTAAGGAGGATAGACCATACCCTTAGTCGTACTACCCGACTAGCTAGGTACTAGAGAGTATCTTCCCGAGTGCTTTTCTCGGTGACACTATAGAAGTCATGTGACCGATCGGTTTATCTAAAGAGGGCTTAAGGTAATCTAGGTCGATCTGTACACAAGTGTTGTCTAATTCGCTACCACTTGAAGGGGTACCAATAGGGGTTACAAGGGTGGCCAAAAGATGTGCGCTTAAGTACCACTTGTATTTCATGCATTTATGAATCTCTCAACCGCAGGTTTATGCACATAATGACAGAGCTTTGTGGCTTAAAGATGTCAAAATATATCTCTACCCTGGAAAAAAAAAATAACCCACACTTTATGCTGAGCAAAATTCTATGATACCACTTGTAATATACCAGATATAAAAAGTATGTAGAACAGAAATAAAATGCTAGAAATGGAAGAATAACAACAATATAACCAGAACATTCACCACAATAGCACTTAAATGATATAAGAATAACAACATAAATATCAATTTGAATATGAAAGATATGTTCATGGGCCTCTTCGAGGGGGAAACCTCTAGTTGAGTAGAGCTCCATTACAATAATATCCAAGCTAGGTTTCTCATACCCTCGACTCCTATTTATACTAAATATTTCTATCAAAAGAAGCATCTAGAGGAAGATCCTTCTAGAAGAAAAAACTTCTATTACGTCTTGTTACATCCAACTTATTTTATTTTATTGCAAGGCCTTATTAATATTGACCTTTATTACATCCGAATATATTGTTCTACCTATGTGTAGGTTAGGACCCTAACATTATAGTTCCTCATCCTAGTCCCATAAACCATCGTAAAGCTTCTCCTTTCAATATGGAAGGAAATAGTTTCAGTTTTTGGGTTCAGAGGTGTAGTCATAGCCTCTACACAGGACATCAAACTCGAATAAGAATGGTCCAGGGTCCTCTGATATCAATCCATGGAAGGTTGGAAGATTCTTCAGTGGAATGGATTTCATTGGGGCATTAGCAACCAAATCAACTATAGGATATTCCAAAGTGGAAGTCTAGGTTCACAGTTGATTTGGCTATGCCATTTGGTCAAAGATGTGCCAATAGCCTTTAGGTATTTCTTGGTCTGGGTGTTCTATTTGAGGTGGTTGATTACATGATCCCTTAGGATATTTGATTGTGCTACCTATATCTGGGATTTCAAGTATTCCTTCTCCTATCAAGATCATAGGAAATCCAGTTTCAGGTGGTGGTGGGTTTGCCTCAGTAATTACACTAGTATCCCCTTCTCCTTCTTTCAAGTTACAATAATTTCCCTTGTCTAAAGGATTGAGAAGTGGAATATGTGTATTTTGGAAACTTTGTTCAGTCCCTTCAATTCCTCTATGAACCTCAACATGAGCTATAGTTGGTGAATTTTTTTCTTGAGGGATTCGGGTAGATCCTTTTCGAGGTCCAACCAAGGCTTGAGATTCATCTTTTCAGATAATTTTGTCTATGAAAGTGCTCCTTCCAGGGGGCACCGGGCCCTGGGATTTTGTAGTTTTTGGTGGGGGTTTTTGATTTTCAGGTTCTTTCTTCTTAGTCATAAACTCTAACACAAATTATATGCACCTATATAACCTTTATGCATCAACTGAAAGTAGGTGTTGGAACAAGCATTTTACTTGTTTCCTACGTAGGTTCTTACCTTCTGTTTTCAATACCTCATCCTCCAGATATGCAACCTATTTTATCTTTGACATTCTCCCCAGTAGAAATGCCAAAATGTTGGGCTCTAAATATGTCCTAAAAACAACCTTAGTCTGACATTAATTTATCAACCAAGGATTCATCTTTTCTTTCAAGAATATCAACAAAGTCTATGCAGATATTCATAGAGGTTTAAATCGTGTAGATAATTCAGTTAAAGCAAATTTGAGTCTACCTAGTTTATTGCAATAATCAAGTCTTCACACTTTCATTAAAAACTTTGAAACTAATAACTCACTTAACAGAATTGTAATCTGATCAATAACACACCATGAATCAAAGCATCAATCGATTTTCTGAATTCATTTATCTAAGGAACAATAATTTAATCTACAAAAACACTTAATCAATCAATCTCTTAATGACTAATTAACCTGCTGGAAAATAATAATGATCTACTGTATATTTAATAAGGAACAACAAATGTGAATTAAGCGAAAGGAACAACAAATGCGAACTTGATAAAAGGAACAGTGTATGCGAAAATGAAAGGAATTTTCAAATGATAAACTAACAGTAATTGGAAATGGAACAACAATCGACAATATTCAAATGAAATATCTATCCTTTGTAATTGAATGGGATAACAAATTCATAAAAGAATTGTAACACCCTGTTTCCCCTGTTCTGTAAATATAACTATATTGGCCAGGAACTATGGCAAACTCAAAAGTGTGAATGTTTGATTTGATGGACCTTTGTATAAAAGGTCGATGAATGTAAATTATGTTATGATTATGTGTTGCATGACTGATGGGAATGGGAAGTGATAAAAGATACCACGATGGTTAATGAAAAGGTGGTGGAAGGGACCTAGAATGGTTGCGTTAACTTCCACCAAACCAGTATCTTACTGGTTTTTACTTGCTCAAGACCAAAACAACTCTATGACCTAGGAATCAATTTCTGTCAGGATGGTAGGTGGGGAGGCTCCTCGAGAGTTAATGAGGGGATGGGGATGACTACCCATCCGTTAAGCTCTCACACCTTACCATAGATGGAAAAATTTGTGCCACACGCAATCTTGTAGACATATGCAAGAAAGGAAGCGTGGGGGGGTGGGCAGAGGGAGATGACAAAAAGCTCACAGAGAAGAACCTAATCTTTGGAATTAGAAGGAGTTATGAACACAGGAGAAGGAGAGTAACCTTTGTCCTCATCTATTTTTCTGTATAGGGAGAAGGAGAGTAACCTTCATGCATAATTTTCATTGAGTTGGAAATAAGAGATTGAATCTCAGAGCATTGTGGTCTAAGCTCGGGGGTGACTAGTGATAAATCTGTTGGGAGTGACTACGCCTATGGTAGGGTGGAAACGAGCACCCCTTTCAATAGTCGTATCATTCCTTGAGGATCTGATAAGTGTTTTATGCATTGTATCTTGAATTGAATATCATGGATACATGCTCATGTTTATACACCCATAAATGCTTTCTGTGTGGAATGATTGCCTGGTGTTTTAGATTGGAAGTAATGGATGCATGTGTATACTTATATTCCATAGTTGGTTTCTATACAAAATGATTAAGTTAGAAACATGATTTCGCTCCACTGAGAATCGTCTCATCTTCTTGATTCTCGTGATTTTCTAATTTAATCCATTGAAAGCACCTTCCCCAAGGAATTTCATCATATTTCAAAGTCGGAGTAAGCTCCTTGGTATGGCTACCACTACGATAAACCCATGAGTTTACCTTGCCTCGATGTCATATTTCCTAACTCAGTGAGTTAGGAAGGCACTTCATTCAGGTTAGTAGCCTAGGGACTTTGAAATGCACCCGAGCCCTTATCCAGAAACCTGACTAATAGTAGGGATAATTTACCCAAGACTCATCTGAAGGTTCAGGTGACATGGATCTAGGAACCCTGTGCAAGAAGGAGTTAGTTTTCTAAATTTTCGGAGTTGCGAAAGCTCGAAGCCCTGAGAGGTTGGATTTCGTTGCTCGAGTTCAGAAAGCATAGTGAGTCAAATTATCGAAAGGGAGTATCCTTTCATTTGGTAGACAAACGGATGAGATCCTTTCGAAAGTATCCCAAGTCTTTCATGACCAATGGATCTAGAGGAGGAGCGCAGGCGTTAATGCCTCGACCCCTTCAGTCTTCGCAAGTAGCGATGGAACCAGGACCGTAGATCCTAAGATCCATTGGGAGATACCTTAACCGTCAATCTTAACCCTTGTGCAGGAAGTAGATTGGACTCGTCAAAGTCCTAAGAATCTCGAAGTAATCGGAACCATCCACTAGTAGAGGACATGTGGAGAAGGATCAACGTTTCATTGACTCGCTCCTGAAGGAACTCAAAGGGTAGACTTTTATGAACTCGTGAGACCCGAACTCACAATTTGATCTAAACCATCAAATCATAGGAGAGCCATGACCATTGATATGGGTGAGGGGACATCGGGAGTTCGGGGATCGGGCTTTCGAAAGATAGAAGTTGGGTTGTGTTCCAACTTCGTGAAACGTGAAGTCCCGACAAGTTCGGAGAATAAGCCCCAGTTCATAGCAGCCAATCGTATGGGTAGAAGATCAAGGGAGGAGCTAATGGAGATCGGGATTTCCAGGAATGAAGAGTCAAAGATGGATCACATTCATTATCCTGATATGCGAAATCATGACACAATCACAACCATCAATCGAGTGGATAGCACAGGTCCATAGATCTGGTCTTGGAGAGAAACTGAAGGCCGGTGATTCGGTAAAACGGGATTCAGGATTGACTTGCATGCAGAAGTCCCGAAGTCCCAAATTGTGAAACACCCTTTTTTTTCTAGGTGTGTGGTCACAACCTGTGGTCGCATAGGTGAAGTCTATGCCTTGTGCATGTTCACGCTGGTGGGGTTTCAATAGGGAATGAGGATCAAATAGTGGGATTTTAGTAGGAAATCGAAGAGCTAATCTGGCTCGTGAACGAGAAATTTTATTTAGTTCTCGCACTAAGTGTGGGGGTGTTACAAGAATCAACACACTCACGAATTTATCTTAACTATTGCAAGGAAATTCAAATCACAGAACTAAAACAAAATTGATACGATTACATATGAGACAGTAACTCCTTTTGACTGGGCCCACGGTATCCAGAAGGTACTGCTACTAAAAACTCAGTGCGCAAAGATGATCAAAACGGTCAAGGGTTTCATTAATTCCATAACTGGTAAATCATTTACAATGGACTATTGTACAGAATGTCAACAATTTAGAGATCCGAATGCTTGAATAAATTTCTTGGAGATCTCTCTATTGTTCATCATCTTTTATATATTACAATGAAAATAAGTAAATTAAGCTATCCTGAGGATCGAGAGATCCTCATGATTTCTTTTACTATTTATGAATATTACAAGATAATGAGTCAATCTTTCTTTAAACTACTTTGTGCTCGATCTCTTCAATCTCAAATGGCCTATGCATCTTTAGGATCTCTTTAATTATCTTGAGGTAACAACAATTGTCCATTTTCTGCATAAAATCACAACAATTCAAACCAAATTTCAGAAAATATCTAATATCACTCAATAATATTTCCTAAAGACATTTTAATCATTTTCTTTCCTAATTACTTCGAATTAATAGAAAAGTCAATCAAGAATACATCATAAACCATAGAAATAAGGAGAATATTTATATTGTTTTCTCAACTCAACACCATTTGTGATCAGAGTGAAGAGAGTAATCCAATGGAATAGGTCTCGAATAAGGGTATCAGCGAGACCACTATAGTCATTTAGTTTTTTTTACTCCTGCAGAGTTATACTCGGGCCTAAAGAATAGTGTAGTGATGAATTTCCTAAATTTTCAGTAGGAAAAAATTATGTAGGAATTTTGCAACCAGAATGCAGGAGGCAGGGTCGAGAAACAATAGACCTTGTATGTTCCTTTTATGTTATGTTTCTTTCCCTGCAAGGGTTAGGGTTTTTGGGATTCCTACAGACAAGGGTTTTCCTTGTGCTATAGCTCTCTAATATACATGTGGGGTCGAATAGTAGTACTTGGCCCAATATCTCAGGGAACCAACTAAGGAGGATCAACCATACCCTTAGTCATACTAGTTGATTACCCAAGTACTAGAGAGTATCTTCCCAAGTGTTGTTCTCGATGTCACTATAGTAGTCAAGTGGTGGATCGATTGATCCAGGGATGGTTTCAGGAGACCTAGGGGACTCCTGATATACTTTATAGTACATGGGAGTGATGGTTGGGTACAGATTTTGTTTGATGTGGTACTACTCGAAAGGTACCAACATGTGTTATAGAGGTTTCCGACAAGGTGAAATTTTGATTTCTAGACAACCCCGTGAAACCATCTATATTTTCTACATGTAGTATTCCCCACCATAGTTTTACCCACTGAACGACATATGTCTATGCTTTAAAGATGCTATAAGTACACATCTCTACCCTGGCAAAAATTCCCACATTTTTCACAGAGGAAAGTCCTCTTATACCACTTGTTAGGTACCAAATGTAATGCAATAAGCATAACCAATAATATTCAACAAATATCAATAGAATAATGAGAATAGAAATACATCAATAATACTTTTATTAAAAGAAATAAATGTTCAATTGGCCCTTTGAGGGGGAAACCTCCAGTAGAGCAATGTTCTAGTACAATAATTCTCAAGAGAAGGCTTTCTGATGACTCATACTCCTACTTATACTAATTCTATCTTCTAAAGAACATTTTAGAGGAAGATCTTTCTAGACAAAAGCTTCTAATAGGTCTTCTTACATTGACTTGTTCACATTTATTAAGTAGGCCTTATTAACTAATGTCAACCTTTATTACATGGAAAATATATTATTCTACCTATGTGACGGGTTATGGAGGTTAGGTCCCTAACAAGTATGGGAAATAAGATGTGTAACATAATGTGATAGTAATGTAAGATGGGTAGGCTAAATATAATAGTTGAAAAAATAAATTGAAAAAAATTATGTGAATTCATCTCTCTCTCTCTCTCTCTCTCTCTCTCTCTCTCTCTCTATATATATATATATATATATATATATCACATGAATGAAAATGGAATAACAAAAAACATCATTAAACAACCTTTCGAGGCTTTGGATTGAATGTTTTGATTTATTGGGTTCTTATCTGCTATAATGCTATGTTGTTTCTTTGAAATCATAATTAAGTGTTAAATCAAATATCTGATGTGTCTTTAATCCTATAAAATAATGAAAATAAAAAAATTCTAATTCAAACACTTAAAATATAACTAGCCTATGTCTATCTTAATTCTAGATCTATCAAGCATAAAGAGGGATAAATCTCTTGAAGTGTAGACTTTTTAATAGTGTAAAAAATTGAAAAAAGGATTGTACTTCTAAGGATTTGATCTTCATTTAAGATGAATCTAAATTGGTCTAGTTTAAATTGAAATGCAAATAATCCATTTCCACATGTTTAATGATAAATCTTTCCTTTTAAATTGGAAACCCATTATTTTTAGACACAATTTCCCAACACTCTAGGATTTATCCAAGATCCTTTGCATTTCTTGATCAAAACTTATTAAATCGTCTTCGTATGAGACAAATATGTTTACAAGTGCATGGGAGAGGTGTTCTTTGTTAATTTGACAAATTTACTTTAAGAAAAAAGGCTTTTTAGCTTTTAGCTTTGCAACTTCCACCAACTTCTTCAAGATTGTAAATGTCATGGAAAAATTCTTTGTTAGGCCTTTGCTAAGTAGACCTAGAGAGTAGGGAGATCCTCACCCTCATTAAAAGAAAGCCATGGAAAAATCAATAAAATCGTATGAAAGTTGTATCAGATATCACAAATCTTTACAAAACTCTTTGTTCATATAAAACTATCTCACTTTCTCTCCCTTACATCCCTATAAACTAAAAAGATATATCTTATAAAATCATAAATCCTATGGATCAATAAGATGAACTTCTAAACCCACACAATATGATTCGTATTCACGAAACCTTATAAACCAATAAGATAAACATTATCGAGTCTCACACACGTTATTGAGTAATATTTTTTCATATATGCAAACCAATCAAAGATTTATATTATTTTCATTAATTGTTCAAACACAAAACCATGTTTATATATATAACTTAGGGATATGTACGTTATTTTAATTTTTTTCTTTCATCATCATTGTTGCTTAGTGTATATTTAATGTTTTTTTTTCTTCCTCGTTCATTTTTTTTTAATAATTTATGTATATAGATCATGTCTTTAGGTCGATATGGTGAACGTGCCCGAAAGAAAGAAAAGGCTGAAAGAAGAAAAGATAAGATTACACGAAAGAAAACATACATGCGTAACAAATTTGGCCACATATATTTTGGCATCATCATCATTACACACCAAATTTGGCATTGAAAAAGTGATTATACGATGACAAAATCTCACATTAACCAATTAATTTATTATTTATGACTTATCAAATCATTTATACAAAATGTAATTTTTTAACGATTCACATGTTCGAAAAAGAGATAAGCTCTTAATCTCAGGAAACAAATATGAAAGTAGAAACTAAGCCATTGCTCCTATCCTTCATCTTGAATTTCAACCGGAGCCCCTACCTCTTTATAAATACACACTGTCATAGTGCATGGCAACGGAGTCGTATCCTTCATATCCTTATTCTCGAATTCGTCACGATGATCCCTCAAATAATTCATGTAATTTTTGGCTTGGCAATCTGCAATAATCCTGGCATGGCAATCTGCAACAATCCATGATCCTTCGTAAAGCATGTTCTTGAGTTTGAGTAAATCTCGCAGATAGCATTTTTTGGGTTGATTCATGAATATGAAATCAAAGTAATCAATGTACTCTTTTTTAAGTATATCAGTCACTTCACTCAATGTGCCTTTCAACAGTCTCACCTTCAGGGACATCCCTGATGACAACAAATTAACCTAACATTTGTTAGGTACAATATTTATTATAATAAGCAGAAAATACAAATATTGCAGTAAATACGAGTGGAACAACAAAATCTAGAGAATCAAAACACCAAAGATGATACCTTTATTGATAAAAAGAAATGTTTACTTGATTCTTTGAGGGGGCAACCTCCAACAAAGCAACGTTCTATTACAATAATTCTCAAGACAAAGCTTGCTCATGCCTCCTACTCTAATTTATACTAATTCTATCTTCTAAAGAACATTATAGAGGAAGATCTTTCTAGAAGCGGAAACTTCTATTAAGTCTTCTTACATTAGACTTGTTCACATTATTAAATAGGTATTATTAACTAATGTTGGCATTTATTACATGAAAAATATATTATTCTACCTACTTGAGGGGTTAAGGAGGTTAGGTCCCTAACATGCCCTCCCCTTTGAAGAACAACCTTGTCCTTAAGCCTTGAGATGAGAAAAAATTATTGCAGAATGGTGGTCGACTCCTAGGGGGCATATTCTGGAGCTATATATTTCCACTTAACTAACACTTCCTTGTTGGTTCATTGATGGAGATGATGCTCTCTCTAGTCCAAGACTGTTTGTGGTTGTGACCAAATGGAACCTTCTTTATCCAACTCAGGGAGACTGGTCTGAATTTGGCACATAGTATCAATCACTTTCTTTAAGCATAAGACATGAAAAATATGATGGAGCTTAGAATAATTGGGGCTAACTGGTAGACCACAGGCCCCACTCGCTTGAGAACTATATAAGGACCATAAAATTTGGGAGCAAGTTTCTGACAGTGTTCAACTTTGAGTGAACTATGCTTATAAGGTTGTAGACGAAGAAACATCTCGTCCCCTTCAACAAATTGACATTTGAAACAACATTGATATGCTTGTTGCTTCATGCAATTATGAGCCATGACTTTTATTTGAGGGTATGAAGAATGGTGGCTCGGATTGTGAGATTGTTATCAACCTCCTGAACTTTGGACACAGCTTGCATGTATGAGAGAACAGATGACGATTTTTTCCCATAGACTGCTTCAATAGGAATGATGCGAGTAGTAGTATGGTAAGGTGTGTTGTACCATCACTCAGCGAGAGGTAACCACTAATCCCATCGATTTTGTCGGTCGAATGCAAAACACCTCAAATTTGTTTCCAAACACTTGTTGAAAACTTCAGTTTGACCATCAACATGGGGATGATAGGCGGCGCTGAGATGAAATTGGGTTCCCTGGAGCCTAAATAGTTATTGCCAAAAGTTACTGATGAAAGTTGGATCTCGATCAGAGACAATAGAATGAGGTATGCCATGAAGTTTGAATATATTATCCACAAAAAATTGAGCCACTATGGATGCAGTGAATGAGTGTTGATTAAGGTCACAGAAATGAGAATATTTGGAAAGGCGATCAACTACCACCATGATGATGGACTTATTTCCCAATTTAGGGAGGCCAACAATGAAATCCATAGAAATATCACTCAAAATAGCAGAGGGAATTGGAAGTGGTTGGAGCATGCCTAGAGATTTGATTGTTTATATCGTATTGTATTGACAGGTATCACATTAAACCTCAAAGGTAAGGATGTCATGTTTCATACCATCCCAGGAAAAAGAACATTTGACGCATTCATAGATTTTGGTAAACCCTCAATGCTCAGTTGTGGGTGAAGCATGAAGTTCAGAAAACATCATCGATTTAAGTTGTGACTATTTGTTTAAATACAAATAGCCTTTGTAGTGAAGCTCTTCATTGTTCCAAGAGCACCCTAGAGTGGCTTGAGAATCGTGTTGCAATTGTTGGATTAAGCAATAAAGTTTTCAATTTTCACATGCAACTTCTATGTGACTAATTTTCAGATCTGAAAAATTACTTCCTAGTGAACTAACAATAAACCCTAGTTGTTATCACTGAACAATTTTAAACTAAAAACAATTGAATGAAAATATACGTAGCGGAAACAACAAGATCAGAGATGAATCATCAATAAACATGAGACAAAAATTTTATATTCTATAACTTTGTTAATTTCAGAAATTTTGAGGGAAAAACCATCCCTCCTAGCCAATAAAATTTTGCCAAAATCTAAGAACAACCTTATCCTCCAAAACCAAAAAACCAAACCTCAACAAATCCATGGATATTCCCTCTGCTCACAAATCTGATACATACCACCTGTATGTTTTGTCACCATCACATGTACTACTGCTAACATCATCTTGAACAGATCTACTACTGCCCAGAAAAAATTGTACAGATGTATGTGATTCACCTATTGCAACTTGTATACATACGGGATTGTGCCAACTCCAACACGTGTACATACATGATTCACCTTCTTGCAACCCACATACATATGCATTTATACCCACTGCAACCCACGTACATGTACAAAAAACTCGAATTCCTTCACATGTGTATCATTTCTCTCTCCTAAGCCAGATTTTCCATAGTTGCAGAAATTGCCTTGCTTAAATCACCAAGCTCCTTGGCACAAGTGCAAACTCACTTATGCCAACTCCATCATGTCTTCATGCTTATTAAATGTCACAATGACCTCTCTCATTTATATACAAATATTAGAGGTCATCATAGAAGCCCCTCCACAAGTCAACATCAAATTAGAATTTATTGTGGGTGTGAATCCCCAACACAAACCCAAAAAGTCGATCACCAAACCCATGAGGCCCTAGTCTCATTCCAAGGATAAGTTCACTGAAACTAAAGGCTAATATAGTGCCAACGAATATTACCACATGCCTGACACCTTGGCCTCTACTGGGAATACCTTTCGAAGCTGCAAAGTCTCAACACTCCCTCTTAGCGAGGGAGATATTCCATCCTCTGTCCCCCACACAGGGTTTGCTACCAAAAATACTCTCCAATCCATATGATTGGTTTCTCCCTATGTCATTGAAGCAAATCCTATTTCCTGGTATGATTCCTTCCTAGAATATACCCTGCTCCTAGAAGCCTCCTACTTCTAAGAGTCATGCCTGGCCATATCAACCCATGACATCCTCTTAATAGTCTAGGAAGATGCCTCTCTCTTATCTGGACCTGAAAGTAGACTCCCTTCGAATTTTGTACTCTCTTTATGATCCTGTTAACTCCCTCTGAATCCACTAACTCCCTCTGAATCCACTAACTCCCTCTAAGGTTGGGATCCTTGATTTTGTACAATATCTAGATCCATCTACTCCCTATCCACTATCATTCTGCTATTGTTGGTCATGGCTCACATAGAATGACCCTCTCTAACTCCAAGAACCATTGTTGACTTGAAGCTAGATCCTTTGGGGAAAAAATAATATCTAACCATATTAGAACAATACTCCTAGTACCCATAGCACATTTTCCACTCGCAACACATCCCCTGACTCCATTGAGAACAACATTGTACCAGATCCTTGCATTGCATGTCTGGTACCCATACCATGCTCCACGTACACACCTAAGTCAGACTCTATGAGGCTCACAAACAAATCATGTGTTGGTGGTTCCCGGTGTATAAGAACCATGCAATCCTTCAAGAAAAGTTTCATGCTTACCCAAGTCACAAAAATCCAATGAAATTATGCCCAAGTCCATCATCCAAGTCATCCATGGACTATAATCAAGTCTCCTCCTGGATACAATCAGTCCATAGCCTATCAAACCCTAACAACACCTCTTGTGTACAGATCCCTTGCACAAATGGTTCCCAAGACCTGGGAAGACCTCTTAGTGTCTACACATGATGTAATTGATCTGGTGTCCTCTCTCTAAAAAGTCCCTAGATGCGGATGGAGCCCCAATCTCGTCCACTCTAGACCTTTGCAACTCATCTTTGCAAGTTTCATCATCCACCCGGGTAAAATACCTCATACATTATGATACCTTGAAAATTTGCAAATCTCTAGCCTCATGAAGACTCTATCTCATCAACCTGCCAAATGTCTGAAGCTTTATCATATGTGCCAAAGCACCTAAGTTGCACCCATCGCAAGTCACTATGAAAAGTCACAAGAATTCCATCCATGGGGTTGGAAACCTGCCACAAAACATAGTGTTGTGATTCAGGCTCTCCGCCAATCCACCAAAACTCCCAACCTATCACACCATCGAGTTGCAATAGTCCACAACTCCTTGTTTGGACGGTCTGATCCATGTATCAACCTAGATACCATCTAACCTATTCTTACCTGCAACAATCATTGTAGTTCCCTCTCGAAGCTAACTCCTCAACACTTCTACATCTCCCTCTCAGATTTGTTACCTATGACCTATCCGAACAAGAAATATGCAACCAATTGTAGAAGCTATGTTTCTCAAAGATGATCCCCCTCTCTTCAAATATCAATCTCTGATACCATGTCAATTTTCACATGAAACTACTATGTGACTAATTTTCAAATCTAAAAATTGCTTCTTAGTGAACTAACAATAAACCCTAGCCATTATCACTAAATAATTTTACACTGAAAATATTTGACTGAAAATATATGAAACGAAGACAACAAGATTAGAGATGAATCATCAATACACATTAGAGACAATTTTTTTTTTTTTATAACTTTTTTAATTTCAGAAATTCTGAGGGAAAAACCAACCCTCCTAGCCAATACAGTTTCACCCAAATCTGAGGATAACCTTTTCCTCCAAAACAGGAAAACCAAACCTTAACAAATCCCTGGAAATTTCCACTACCCACAAATCTGTTGCAAACCACTTGTGTGTCCTATTTACATCACATGTACTGCTAATGATGTCATCCTGTATGAACCGGCTCCTACCCAAAAAACTTTGTATGGATGTATGTGATTCACCTTACTACAACTTGCGTACATACATGATTGTGCTCACTGCAACCTGCGTACATACATGATTCCTCCCTTCAACTCTCATACATATGCGATTGTTCCCACTCTAACCTATGTACATGTACGGAAAAAATGACTTCCTTTGCACATGCATCCTTCCTCTCTCCTACTCCAGATTTTCCATAGTTGCATAAATTCCCTTGTTGAAACCACCAAGATCATTGACACAAGTGAAGATGCACTTATTCCAGCACTATCATGTCTCCCAACTTATGAAATGTCACAATGACCTCTCTTATTTATATACAAGTCTTATGGGTCATCATAGAATCCCCTCCACAAGTCAACATCAAATTAAATTTTTTTGTGGGTGTGAAGCTCCAACACAAACCCAAAAAACACATCACCAAACCCATGAGGCTAATATGGTGCCAAAGAATATTCCCACATGCCTAACACCTTGGCCTCTAATGGGAATATCTTCCAAAACTACAAAATCTCAACAAAATTTTGGGGTCTTGCAGCCATTCCTAGAGAACAGTTTGGAGCCAATCGGGTACAATGAAGGAGAAGGAAAAGAGGGACCCTTCATCTTCATACTTCTTGAAAAGAGAATCACCAACCACATTTTATTTTCCCTTCTTCTAAATTATCTCATAATCATATACAAATAGCTTGGTCACCCATTTGTGTTGCTCTGGGGATGAAATTCATTTTTCTAGAAAATATTTGAGGCTTTGATGATCAGTTTTAATTTGGAAGCATTGCCCCAAATGATAAGGATGCCAGAGATCGACAACATGAAAAATAGTGATCATTTCCTTTTCATAGATTGATTGTCCCAAATGTTTCTCTAAGAATTGTTTTCTAGTGAAATCCAAAAGCTTACCATCTTGCATGAGGACTTCCCCAATGCCCTTCCATGAAACATCATATTCCAAGACAAAATTCTTGGTGAAGTCTGGAAGTGTCATGGAAGGAGTCATTCACATAACCTCTTTCAAGGCGTGGAAATATTGATTAGTTGTTGAATTCCAAGTAAAATCATTTTTTTTAAGGAGAGTAGTGAGAGGTGTTGCAATTTTTCCATAATTCTGATCAAACTTTCAGTAATAACCCATTAAATCCATAAAACCATGCAATCTCTTAAGATTTTTAGGGTGAGTCCAATCACTCATAGCTTCAATTTTTTGTAGGATCCACCTATACGCCATCCTTTATGAAAATATGACCCAGGTACTCCACTTCTAAGGCTCCAAAGGCACATGTAGACTATTTGAGGAAATGTTTGTGCTGAGATAGTGGATGGAAAACTTTATCCACATGGGCTAGATGGGCTTGCCAAGTTTTACTATAGATGAGAATATCATCAAAGAAAACTAAGGAAAAATGATGAAGGAAAGGACAGAAGACATGATTCATGAGACTTTGGAAAGTGGAGGGAGAATTTCACAAATAAAAGGGCATGACCAACAACTCATAGTGATCCTCATGAGTTCTTAATGTAGTCTTGGGAATGTCTTCCTCTTTCATTATGCATCTATTGGTAGCCAGACTAGAGATCAAGTTTTGTAAAGTACTGAGCACGACTCAATTCATCCAACATGTCATCAATGACATGAATGGGAAATTTGTCTTTGATGGTGAACTTGTTGAGGGCATGAAAGTCTGGACACATGTGCCAATTTCCTTCTGTCTTGGGTACCATGACTACAAGAGACTAATAGGGGATGGTACTAGGAAAAATAACACCTGCTTCGAGCAATTTTTGAACAATTTTATCAATTTCATTCTTTTGGGAAAATGGATGATAATAAGGGAGAACAATGGGAGGAAGGCTACCTGGGACTAGAGGAATGGAATGATCATGAAAACCATGGGAAGGGGGAAGTCCATGGGGAGTGGAAAAAATGGCTTGGTGATGGGAGAGGATATATTGGAAGTCAGGATGCACAGATGGTGTCTCAACTTCTTGAATGTAATGGAGTTGGGAAACAATGTCTCAATGACCCTTTTTGAGGAGACTTTCCATGCGATGGGAACTGATTATCTCATGGGAGATTGTTGTGATGCCTTATAACTTATATTGATGTCCCTCTTGTTGGAATTTTATGGTTAATTCCTTAAAATCCATAAGGATGGGGCCTGGAGTGCATAACCATTCAACATTGAGCACAATTTCACAACCTCCCATGTTGATAGAAAACATATGATATTTCAGTTGGTACTAACCAATTTGTAGGCATAACTTTTAACAATGCCCACCACATTTGATGGAACCTCCAATCATGATTTGAAAATGGTTGAAGGGATGAATAAAGCAATTGATTTCCTGGGCAATGCGACAGTGAATAAAATTATGGGTGTTGCCACTGTAAACAAGGATTATGACTTTCCTATGCTTAATGTAGCCAATTAGCTTGAGGGTCTGGGGAGCAGAGAAGCTAGTGAGGGCATGCAATGAAATCAGTGGTTCAACTTCTGGGGGATCAGCAGATGGAGTAGTATCATCTATGGGGGGTATCTCTTCCATAAGGGAAGCTTTAGCCTCCTCATC
This sequence comes from Picea engelmannii, assembly GCA_009831015.1. Classification (NCBI taxonomy): domain Eukaryota; kingdom Viridiplantae; phylum Streptophyta; class Pinopsida; order Pinales; family Pinaceae; genus Picea; species Picea engelmannii. Next base: position 279,753 of record ML782123.1, on the reverse strand, counting down.
AATAACATCCTAAAAAATGGTCATACAAATCTTTTGTTCTTTAGACTTGTTCTCGAGAAAATATTTGTCATCACAATTATAGAAAATACCATTGAGTTGGAATTCGACAATTTATTCCCAAGTTAATTTATATATCTTAAGAGGGGTGGCCTAAGGGGCAGGACTAATAGGTCGAGGGAATGGAAGAAACGAAGGTTTTTGATTCTGGGAAAGGACAATATTTTGTGCTTCTTTGGTACTTTTAGTAGCTTCCAACCAAGTTTGGGGGTGATCCATGAGGACTTGGGATTGAATTTCATCCTCTAGGACACTTATAAAACATTCCCTAAAGAAGATATCTTTCATTCCCTTCATTATGAAATTCAAGTTCTCCAATGTAGTTATAAATTCTTCCACTGTCCTAGATTGTTTCGACTTGGTCAAATAGCCTAAATAGTGGGTGTTGGTGTCAAAGTGTTCATAAAGCTATGCAACAAATTGGGTCCAAGTAACATACCCTTAGTGTTAATTTTTACGCCATTTCCACCATTGTTGGTGTTCAAAATCCAAATAGAGAACAACATAACAAAGTTTATCCAACTCATCATGAATGTCATGCAAAAAAAAATAATGCTCCATTTGTGTGACCCATCTCGTGGGATTGGAGCCATTAAATTTATTGACCTCAACTCGAGGAAGACAAGGATCACGAGGAAAGGGGTTGGAATGAAATGCCATAGTATGGGAGGATTCAACACCATATTCTTGGGATGGTTGTTCAGGGAAGGGGGGGTCATGTGATCGATTCATTATCTAGTTGAGAGTGGAATTAAGGGTTTCAAATTTCCTTGTAAGTGTTCAAATTGGTTATCAACTTTGGAAAATTAGGTCGCAACATTGCAAAATTGGGTAAGGATTCATATATGACGAACAACACTGAAAGGGGGAATGAATCAGTGTAGGGATTATTTTACTCCTTTACAAAACACCTTAGTTAGAAATCACCATTTACTCATCATTCATTACTTTCATTTGTATAAAGTTGTATGTAAACATATATCAAAAACAAGTATCATCAATAAGAAATCACCACAAGGAACACAAGATATATGTATAATTTTCTTTTATATTACGGACTACAATCCTTTGGGGGTTTTCAACAACAAATGAATAAAGCAACAACTCCACAAGAGCACCAACTCTCAATGCAATACTCAGCCTACAAGTCTCAACACCAACTGAGAAGAGGAGTCAATCCTTAGCAAATACCAATCTATCATCAGGTACGGGACTTGTTTATACTACAGCCCGTGAATGAATGCAACCTGCTTATATTACAACACATGTATGTATGTTTCCTGGCTCGCTATCAACCTACATACACTTTCAAAAATTAGGGTTTCTAAAATTTCAACCTTCTGGCCCTTCAAACCCTTTCTACCTCTGTCACATCCACTTTTGATCTTGTCACTGCACTCTACCTTTCACTACCTAATCTGTACCATAACCAATCACAAACATATATATGCCTTCCAACAACCTATGCATGCTCCTCAACCATACATCATCACAGAATATGGATATTCCTTAATCAGAATAGATTTGAACTACTCAACCAACCAACTACCATATTTAGACATCAATACAACCATACAAAGAATGCTTCAAGCATTTTCCATACCATGAGTAAGTATAATCATCAAGAAAATATATACCCATACCAGAAACTCTATGGCAGATCTGAACCTATAGAATGTTAATCTTTATCACCTACCATATTTGAATGAACATATCCTTGTAGAACAATGTTTGAACCTCCAAAACATAATTCATTATTAGTAGTACCTCTCAAATAATTGAGAATCCACTTTACTTCCTCCCAATGTTCTTTCCCTGGATTATTCATATACATGTTCACAAGTCCCACTACATGTGCAATATCTAGTCTTGTGTGCACCATCTCATACATCAAGTTTCCAACTAATGATGAATAAGGGATCGTGGACATGTATTTTATATGCTCCTATAGCTTGGGACACATTTCCTGGGTTAATTTGAAATGGCTGGCCAAAGGTACACTAACTAGTTTTGCATTTTGCATTATAAACCTCTCCAACACCTTCTCTATGTACTCACCCTGAGACAATATCAATTTATGATTTTTCTTGTTTCTTGTTATTCTCATACAAAGGATTTTTTTTACAGCACCCAAATCCTTCATCACAAATGAATTAGCTAGTTTCCTTTTGAGCACATTTTTATTTTTCATGTTAATCCTTGCAACAAGCATGCCATCTACATACAATAGAAAAATAACATAGCTTTGATTTTCTAGCCTCTTAAAATAAACACAGTGATCAGAATTACATCTACTATAACCTTGTTTTGTCTTTAAATTTTCAAATTTCAAATACCATTTCCTTGGATATTGCTTTAGACCATACAATATCTTCTTCAACTTGCATACCAAATCATCCTTCCCTTTGACCTCATACCCCAGTGGTTGTTGTATATAAATATCTTCCTCAAAATCACCATGGAGAAAATATATTTTTACATCTAATTGTTCAATATGCAAATATTCTACTACTACAATACTTAAAATAGTCCTAATTGAAGTCATGTTAACAAAAGGAGAAAGTGTTTCATCAAAATCTATACCTTTCTTATGTGCAAACCCCTTTACAACAAGTATGGATTTGTACCTCTTTTTTCCTCCATATTCTTCCTTCAACTTGTAAAATCATTTATTTTGCAGTGCTCTTTCTCTTGAAAGAAACTTAACCAAGTCCCAAGTTTGGTTATTTACCAAGGAATCCTCTTTCATACCTTTCCCCCACTTATTTTTAGTGTCTACTTGCATTGCCTCTTCATAACTTTCTGGTTCACCAAAATCAATCAACAATAAATAATACAATGTAGGAGAGCATCATTTAGGGGGTCTACTTAACTTGGTAGATATTCTAACAACACTTGTAGGAGCTTTAGGTACATGATACTCCTATTTTTGTACATTTTTATTTTATGGTACCTTTGGAATTTCATTTGCTTTGATTTCATCAAACACTGTGTATTATGTGTTTTCTTTTTCTTGTTTCTTTCCCTGCAACTGATATTTGTACATGACCTTTTCATTGAATACCACATCTCTACTCCTAATAATTTTTTTATTTTGATAATCCCATAAGCGATAACAAAAATCATTAACAATGTATCCAATGAAGGTACACTTCTTGTATTTTTCCTCAAGCTTTGTTCAATTTTATTTATCAATATGGACAATTGCTTAACAGTTGAAAGTTTTCATAAATGAGCACCTTACCTTTTTACTTGTCCATGACTCCTCTAGAATTCCACCGTCCAAGGAGCTTGAAGGAACTCTATTTATTAAGTAAAGATCAGTATCTATAGCATCTACCCAAAACTCTAAGAGAAACATTGCATGCAATCTTATACTCGCACGTTCTATGTTTGTCGTGTTCATCCTTTCCGACACACCATTTTCTTGTGGTGTTATTGGAATTGTATTCTCTCTACTAATCCCATGGTATGAACAGTGATTATCAAACTCCTTAATGTGGTATTCACCTCCATTATCTGATCTGAGACACTTCAACCTTTTTCCTGTCTCATTCTCAACCAAAGCTTTCCATTTCTTAAAAGTGTCAAAAAAATCATATTTTTGTCGAATGCAATAAACCCCAAGTTTTCCTAGTTGCATCATCAATACAATTAACATAATAAATAGATCCACCAAGATATGATACATGAGTTGGTTCCCATACATATGTATGCATAAGCTCTAACTTTTCACTCTTCTTTTTCTTCCCGACTCTAAGAAATATGACTCTCTTTTGTTTTCCATAAACACTTTGCTCACAAAAATCCAAATCCACTTGTTTAAGATCTGGAAAAAAATTCCTTTTGTGGAGTATATTCATCCCTTTCTCACTCATGTGTCCAATCTTATGATGCCACAATGTTGTATCCACTCTCGTAGAAGTTAAATATATAGAAGATTCAACATTACCAATACATAAATAAAATGTACCTACATTATCTCCTTTTTCTATTATCGGTTATCCTTTAGTGACCTTCCATGCATTTTCTATAAATGTAGATATACATCCTTCACTTTGCAACTTCCCTATTGAAATTAGATTCCTTCTCAAACATGGAACATGTATCACCTATTTCAGCAACCATTGGTATCCATTCTTTAACTTTATTTGTCCAAAATCACCTTGAACATAATCTTGAAAATATCTCTTATGGGGTGTGGTATGAAATGAAGCCCCTAAATATAATACCTAATAATCAGTAATATTATCTAAATAAATAATCATAGCATATTGTAACACATCATCTGCTACATTTTCTTCCTGATTTTTCTCCTATTGTTCATCTCCTTGTTTCTTTGGAGATCTTCAATCTTTCTTCATATGTCCTTTCTTCCTACAATTCCAGAACTCGATCTTTGCTAGTCTAGATTTGGATCTTCCCTTCCTAGACTTCCTACGGTTCCCTAGGTTATTTCCTCTTTCCCTTTTTCTTCCCATTTTCTCCATGGCCAATGCATTGCCTGATGTATCACCTGTTATTTTCTGTCACATTTCCTCGCTAAGGATAACACCAACAACATCATCGAATTTTAGAGTGTTTTAATTGGAGACAAAGTTACTTACAACCATGACCAATTCGTTCCAAATTTTTGAAAATGAGCACACTATGAGAATATTCCTAACCTCATTATCGATCTAATGGCTGAGTAAACTCCCCTAGCGCATGGGCGGGGATGATATTTTGTAAATATGGGGGAAATTCAAAGAAAATTTGCGTCGGTTAAGGAGGATCCAAAAATTCTTCTAATGAGATGAGGTATGGAATAAAACTAGAGGATCAAAGGAGAAAAAGAGTTGAGAGGTACGCAAGAATAGTTGAGATATGAAAAAGAGAGAAATAGAGAGGTGGAAAATAATTATCCAATGACATGTGATGAAGGGTCAGGACCAAGATGAAGAGAAAATAAACCATACTAGGTGGTAGTGTTAGAGAGTATGTTGTTCCAGAGTGGAGCATGGGAGAGGATAGGCCCACAAAGAGGCATGGAATAGAGGATATGGTGTCCAATAGGGATACCAATGGTGATACTAGTTCAGGTCTAGGTGAAGAAGTCCACACCCCTTGGTTGTTACGGAGTGTCGCAATCTTAGAAGAAGATAAAGCGTAGAACAATGGTAAGTTAATAAGAAGAGTGGATGGTGTGCGCAGTGTTAATGTTTATTCCATTATTATAGTTCTTTGCATTTCAATAGATAAGAGCATCATAAGAACAAGATCACTGAGAAATACACATTCACAAGAGACACAACATTTATTCTGGGAAGCCCTCTAGGGGAAGAAAACCCAGTAAAAAATTCCTTATTATAAATAGCTTATACAATATTCAAGAGATAACTCAAACCAATACAGATAGTCCTCTCCAAAAGATGTGCCACTCTTCTCCCTCTCTCCAACTGGTAATTGCAGCTTTCCTCATAAGAGAATGAGCAAGTGAGTTGTGTGATAAAGTGAAGCGCTAGCCTCCCTATATATACAAGACTGGCACATGTGAAAGGGTTTCACTGGCAGGGCCAACCTCTCACTCTGGGTGGGTAAACCCACCTTTAATTAATTTTGGGTCTTCAATAATAACTGTTGGGGTCGACTTCTTATTCTGCCCTTTATAATTATCTGATGACCAATCCGCAAAAGGGAATTTGGTCCTTATACAATTACCGACATGATTAATCCACAATGGGGATTAATCCTAAGAATAAAATAACAATAATAATAAGAATTCTCTTCGCGGTTACATTATTTCAACACTCCCCCTTAACAAGAAGGGTATTCTTCAATAGCATCAGGCGAGAGAGGTTTGCATCATCAGTGGCATCAGGAGGATAGTATCATCAATATCATCTTGAAACATTGGCTAGCATATTTATGAGTCATCAGAATTTTTCTTCATCGACAACATTATCATTCTCAAAAGAATACCATCATCATCTACATCAATATGTATCAATAAAAATGATACCTCATCACAGCACTAGGCTGGCACATCACAGTACTACACTGGCTCAATGTCACAGCTGATAAGCTGGTAGCTCAGTGTCAGTCACATCTTGCTTTGCATCTAACAACTAGGTCAGAAGCAAGGAATATCATCATCTTGCTTTACGTCTAATAACTAGGTCAGAAGCGAGGAATCACAACGTCATGCTTTATGTCTAACAACTAGGTCAGAAGCATGACTCATCTTGATTTATGTCTAACAATGAGGCCAGAAGCAAGGAACACATCAAGATATTGCTTTACTTCTAACAACGAGGTCAAAAGCGAGGAGTCATCTTGCTTTACGTCTAACAACTAGGTCAGAAGCAAGGAATCAACGATGTCATGCTTTACATATAACAACGAGGTTAGAAGCATGAATCATCTTACTTTACGTCTAATAGTGAGGTCAAAAGAAAGGATCACACGGCATCATGCTTTACGCCTAACAGTGAGGTCATAAGCAATGACTCATATTTCTTTACGTTTAACAACTAGGTCAGAAGCAAGGATCACATGGCGTCATGCTTTATGTCTAACAGTGAGGTCAGAAGCATGACTCATCTTGCTTTACATCTAACAACTAGGTTAGAAGCAAGGATCACATGGCGTCATGGTTTATGTCTAATAGTGAGGTGAGAAGCATGACTCATCCTGCTTTACATCTAACAACTAGGTCAGAATAAAGGAATAAATATATATGCTCCCCCTTTCAGGGAGGGTCCTTTCGGACTATACCAATCTTATCTCGAAAGTGTTCAAACTTTACATGAGATAGAGGCTTAGTCAACATGTCAGTAACCTGTTCATCCGTGCTAATGTACTGGAGCTTTAAGGCTCCTCTCTGTACCATGTCGCAGATGAAATGATAACGGATCTCTATGTGCTTCGACCTGTCGTGGAACACAGGATTCTCTGTCATTTTTATGTATCTTTGATTGTCACATAGAATCGTGGTTGCTCTCATATCCAAATCAAATAGGCCTGTCAGCAACTTTTGAAGCCATATAGCTTCGCAGCTAGCAGAACATGCAACAATGTACTCTTTTTCCGTTGTGCTAAGAGAAATACTGGATTGCTTCCTAATCTGCCACGAGATCATGGTTGATCCCAAACTGAAACAACATTTGGAAGTGCTTTTTCTGTCAACAACAATTCCTGCCCAATCTGCATCAATATATCCACTCAATGTGAAGTCATGATCTCCATCATAGCTGAGACCATAATCCATTGTACCTTTAAGGTACCTCATCACATGTTTTGCAGCCACTAGGTGAACATGTCTGGGCTCTACCAGAAACTGACTCAAGGTGTTCACTACAAAATAGATGTCTGGTCTGGTGTTCATCAAGTACATCAGTGATCCAATAATCTGTCTGTACAGTGTGGAATCTATTAAGTGTGACGAAGTATCAACCAACAGCTTCAGCTTCACCTCCATGGGTGTATTCATGGGCTTACATTCTAGCATGTCAAATCTCTTTAATATTTCGACTGTGTACTTCCCTTGGTTAAGGAAGATTCTTTCAGGACTTTGCCATACCTCAAGGCCTAAGAAGTAATGAATTATACCAAGGTATTTCATTTCGAATTCTGCGGCAAGTCTCTGTTTACATTCAGTGATGGGATTTTCTTCTCCAGTTAAGAATAAGTCATCCACATACAATAGTAATATTACTGGTTCATTATCCATAATTTTGAAGTAGAGATTTGAGTCTTCTTTACTCTTGGTAAAGCCTAAGCTCGTCAAGAAACTGTTTATATGGCCATACCAAGCTCTGGGATCTTGCTTCAATCCGTATAAGGCTTTCTTCAATTGGTAGACATGAGACTTCCTGTCCTCAACCTCAAATCCTTGGGGTTTCTCTATATACACTTCCTCTTCGATAACACCATTCAGGAAAGATGTCTTCACGTCCATCTAGTGTAGCTTCCATTTCATCTTGGCAGCAGGAGCTATAATGGTTCTGATTGAAGTATATATGGCCACAAGAGCGAATGTCTCTTCATAGTCAATGCCTTCTTTCTGGGGAAAAGCCACGAGCGACAAATATTGCTTTATACTTCTCAATACTTCCATTAGTAGCATGTTTTATTTTGAAGAGCCATATGTAGGATACCCCATCTTTATTCTTCAATCTGGGAACTATTTCCCATACTTCGTTCTTCATTATGGATTGGTATTCCTCTGTCATGGCATCTGCCCATCCTTCTTTTGAATAGCTTCTTCAAAGAATGTAGGCTCTTTATCTAGTAGATTACACATCAAAGCCGTGTAACTAGACAATAGATTTGGTCTGTTCACCTGTCTTGTGGTTCCTTCTAGAACACCATACTTCTCTCCATCTTGAATAAGCTCTCTTGCTCAAGTAGGATTTATTTTATGGGAGAAAGTCATTTGAGGAGGTTCTTGAACTTCTGTTATAACATGGTCTTTAGGAGTCTCCTCATCAGGGGAAGTTACGACTTCCCTTACAGGTTCTGTAGCTCTAGGAACTTCCCTCACGGATTCTGCAATCCTAGGATTTATAGGTTCATCTTGATATACTTCTTCAAACTAGCATCTTCTTGATCAACGGTCACGTCCCTGCTGATATCAATGTGGCGGCGACCTGATATGTAGATTTTGAAGGCCTTGGAGACCCCACAAATATTCCCTTCTTTCTTGAAGGGTCCAGCTTGTTTCTCTTTTATTTAGGTATATGAATAAGCAATGGATAGCCAAATATTTTTGAGATGGCTTACCTCTGGCTTATTTCCGGTGAACATCTCTTCTGGTGTCTTGAGCCCAAGTGCACTATGGGGCAATCAGTTATGCACATAAACAGTTTTCATTGTTGCTTCTTCCCATAAGAACATAGGAAGATCTTGATCTTCACATCTTTCAGCATGATTCTATTCTTCTGTTCAACTACACTGTTTTGTTGGGGATCTTGATCCCAACATATTTGCAGAAGTTCATGAGCTCTTCCGAGGTATATTCTCCTCCATTATTTGACCTGAGTATCTTAATCTTCCTTACATAAGGGTTCTCTTATCAAGGCTTTGAATTCCTTGATCTTGTTGAACACTTCAAATATATCCAGGCTTTTTTTACAAGAATAATCATTAATGAATGATACATAGTATACATACCCATTAATGGAGGATGATGGCATTGGTCCATATACATATCAATGAATGAGTTCCATTACTCCTTCTACTTTGCTGCCCCTCTTTGGAAAAGGGTTTTAGATATTCTTCCCTTGTGCACATCCATTGCATATGCCTTCTTGATAAACCTTGAGTTATGGTAAACTTGTGACAGCTTTGCATATGTATGGTAGTACCTTGTAGTTGACGTGAGCTAATCTTCTAGAGTTCACATGGATTCTTCAATAGCGTGGGTCATGGCAGCTTCTGAGTGAACCACCTTCTTCTTTTCCACTGATGATTGCTTCATTTATGATCTCTCCTTTTGCATGTTTCCTTCTACAACCTTCGCTATAGCTTCCTCATGTGACCTAGAGCAAGGTCAACAAGCAAGAATAATATCATTCCTGATAATATAAAGCAATAGCACGAAAAATCATCACAGTGGCTCCTTTAGAGCTATCACTTATAATTTATCTGAAGTAAAGATTAAAGGTAAGGAATATAATACGAAATGAGGTCAACACTCTCATAGTGTTGTGACCAAGCATTCTTCCATGGCAACCTAGAACTAACACATGAGGTTTCTCCTTGAGGAGGTGTTATTCATATCAGGCAAAGTATTTACATCTGTATTCTCACATGCTATCAAGTATAATACTTTATGACGATTTCTATCTCAACTAATGTCATCATCTTGTCATGTGTACCTTTGAATCTTGATTAATCAAACCTAGAGCCTTGTCCTCAAGAGTGAGTTCTTGCTTTTCTTTCAGGTCCCCTTCACTCAAGTGACGAGTGCTTTCTTCAACCTGTCTGTTGTACTAAGACAATGCACTATCTTGACAGAATGTTAGGTTAGAGGATAAGCTCTATGATCAACTTTTGATTCTTCTAATAGTTTGATCATAGCTTCAACATGCAACACTGATCAAGATAATTTCATAACAAATAGATGCATATTAGAATAATCACACCTGGGTTACATCATTCCTTTGAATGTGTTGGATCTTGAGATCCTTCTAGATCTATGGCAAGAGATCCTTTCACCTGCAAATACTTTAGGGTTTAACCATTAAACATGTGTAAGTACATACCTTTGATAGCATTTGCAGGTAGTGGCTCCATCTTGTAGCAGTGATAATCATTGCCAACTCATGAGAAATTTTCAAGGGTGATTGCAACTGGTTCTATGGCTGCAACTACAACTGGTACTGCAACTGCAGCAGGTTCTGAGACTGTAACTGCAACTGCAACTTAGGGTTTTATGAGGAAACTCTAATTTTCCAAACTTCAAATTTTGAAATTCTGATCCAAGGGATAGATGCATTGAGCTAAGGCGAGTTAGTTGGTGCAGTCAGAATTTTGAAAATCCAACTTTTACCCCCTCAAAATTGATCTGCGGATTTCTGGACTGGTGCTTCTGGTTTTCTGGTACTTCTGGTACTCTGGTACTTCTGGTACTTCTGGTACTTTGGTTTTTTGGTTTTCTGGTACTTTGTGAAACTAGGGTTTCACTTTTTGGGAGATCGAGCCACTGAAAAGGTGTGCTCTAAGTGCCAAAATGATCCTTGGGGGAGGGTGCAACTTTCTAGGTGGTTTTAGGGCTGAAAAGATTCACTTTTGAAAAACCCTAATTTTCAGGTACTACAATAGTGATGTTTTTCTCTTGCGAAATATGCTTCCTTTAGGTTGGCTCTGATACCATGTTAATTTTTATGCCATTATTATAGTTCTTTTCATTTCAATAGATAAGAGCATCATAAGAACAAGATCACTGAGAAATACACATTCACAAGAGACACATCATTTATCCTGGGAATCCCTCTAGGGGAAGAAAACCCAGCAAAAACTTCCATATCATAAATAGCTTATACGATGTTCAAGAGATAACTCAAACCAATACATATACTCCTCTCCAAAATATGTGCCACTCTTCTCCCTCTCTCCAACTGGTAAATGCATCTTGCCTCATAAGAGAATGAGCAAGTGAGTTGTGTGATAAAGTGAGGCACTAGCCTCCCTATATATACAAGACTGGCACGTGTGAAAGGGTTTCACTGGCAGGGCCGACCTCTCACTCTGGGTGGGTAAACCCACCTTTAATTAATTCTAGGTCTTCAATAATAAATGTTGGGGTTGACTTCTTATTCTGCCCTTTATAATTGTTTGATGACCAATCCGCAAAAGGGAATTTGGTCCTTATACAATTACCGACATGATTAATCCACAATGGGGATTAATCCTAATAAGAAAATAACAATAATAATAAGAATGCTCTTTGCAGTTACATTATTTCAACACGTAGCAGTGGCATGCTATTTGGAGAATGATATTGCGTGAAAAGTGGAAGTGTGTAGATCAAATTGGGAGACAAGGCACATATTTGTAGTGCGTAGGTGGCTCAGAAGAAAGAGCACAAGTTTGTGGTGTGCAGTTAGGGCAAGAAGGTAGAGCATAATGTGTTGATGCGTTGGAAGAAGAGGAATATGGAGGCTCCCCTAGTGGTGGGGGAGACAAATTGAAAATAGTATATGGTATCGCATGTCTACAAGTAAACAACTCTCTAGGTCACCTCACGAGATGTTTCAGAAGAAGATGGACTCACCCCCCTTTGTACCACCCCCCTTGCACATTTTTAATCAAGAAGAAAACACAACATATAGTGAATATATTGGAGTAGAATAAAGAGAAGAAGAAGAAACAAGTTAAGATACAAGTTAAGAAGAAGGTGAAGTCAAGAAAAATTTACCTCGAGAAATAGTGGTGTGGAAAATTCAAGCCCCTAGTGGGAAGAGAAGGCGAATTGGTTCAATTTTGAAGATGGTAAATCAATAAAGTACACTAAGAATACCCATTTTCCATGAAATGGGTAAGGATGATGCAAAGAAACATTGGTTTACATGTGAAGCAATCTGGTCTGTGAAGAGAATCATAGACGAAGCAGCCAAAATCGTACAACTAGAGACCACATTCAGGGACAAAGCCTTGATGTGGCATATGAAGTATAAGGATACTATGCCAATGGGACAAGTAAGGTCTCTGGCCAATATTAAGAAGGATCTACTTAGAGAGTTCCAAAAACCTAAGTCAAAATCCAAATGTATCACAGAGATAAGCAAGATCAAGCAGAAGGAAGGAAAGATCATATGGTATTATGACCAGTGGTTTAAAATTTTGTTGGATAGGATGACATTCCAAATCCAAGACATGTAGCACAAGGAATGGTTTATTGTAGGGTTACTTCCCCATATTTCAGCATCGCTCACCTAACAGAAGATGATAACTCAAGCAGAGGCAATGCAAATTTCCATGCATTTGGAAGCTATGTCAAGAGGGGTGGAGATGACGTCAGGTTTGGCACATGTGTAGTCACAAATAGTCAAATTGGAAATGAAAATGAAAGATATGGATAATTCAAAGGTCATTTGTGAGCATGTATGGTGTACCACCTATTTCTCAAAAGGGAATCAGAGAGATGAATACCCTATCCTACCAAATTATGTGGCAATGGGTGCACCCAGTCCATTTCCATCGGGGAAGATGAAATGGTGTGAAATAAGTAGATATTGGGGCCACATGCCACCCTGTTTCCCAATATTGTAGAAGTACCATAGGACAAATCATGCTCCATTCTATGATTTCTATAGATATGTCAAGCATTATGTCAATAGCTACTCCTCACTCTAGTTAATGCAAGATAATACCCGCAATGCATTCTGGCTATAGGAGGAGTAAAAAGGTGGTGAGCACGATGGAAAAGAAAGAGGCAGATATCAAGGAGTTCCCCAAGGTGGTTTTGGGCGTAGTCAGGATCGAGGATATGGTAGAGGGCGAGGTATGCCACCCACATGTTTTAATTACAGTGATATTGGTCATGTCTCATTATTTTGTACCAAACTACGCATGCTCTATTCATATTGTTATAGTCTTGATCATGTCATTGAAGACTGTCTCGACTTTCTAAAGAAGTGGGAGGACAAAAATACCAATTGTAACATTGTTCATGTTAAGGTGTGCAAGAATAAGAAGAAGAACAAGCAGGATGATGTTTAGGTAGTAACCCATGGAGGGGAAAATATAGAAGCATACTTTGAGCATGGTGAAGGATTAGATCAAAATCCATATGAAACGATAAGGAAGGAAACTCATCACCCTCCAAATTTTGATGTGACCTCGCAAGAATAGTTCTTGCACAATGTGTAGATATCACTGGAAGAAGAAAGAGCATGCAAGGAGATGCAATATGTGAGCCATAGGTTAGTATAGTAGGCTCGGATCTGGGAATAAGTAAAGAGTGTGACACAAAGGTCACTGGAGGAGGCTCAGATTTGCAAAAAAGTGAAAAGTGTGATGCAAAGGTCACCAGAAATGGCTCATGCATGTGAGGAATTTCAATGCACGATGCAAAAATCATTATAGGACACTCGAATGAGTGAAGTCCAGCACGCGAAGTAATGATCAATGGAGGAGGCTCACAGACAGATAGAGATGTGACACACTAATCAGAAGGCCTATGAAGAACAACAACAAGAGGAATTTCAATGCAAAATCCATGCAAAAGTATAACATGAAATGGGTCGTAAGGAAGAATATGAAGACCAAGTAAGTTCTTTCTTTCACTATTGTTTTTTATTGTTGAATGATCCAGAAGATGCAAGTAAGTTGACTCAGATGTTAGCTACTTGCATGAAAGAACAAGGAGTGTAGGCTACCATATCTACTCCACTACCAGAAAGAGATGTATGTCAATTCAGTGAGAAAAATCACACTGGCTGAGAATTTAAGAAGACAACATAGCTTGGTGATTATGACATAAAAAGTATCATGTTAGATCAAGGATCCAACATGAATATTTTTTCGAGGAAATATGAGGAGGTGATGGGGAAACAGAAATTGGTATGGTCACCATTGAAAACCATTTGTGTGATTTTGGTTGCTTCATCTATGATGGAAAATGGAATGCCATCTACTTGTTGTGCAAGGAAACTAAGCATAACTGGAAAATGGAATGCCATCAAGCCTTCAATACCCTCAAAGAAAAAATGGTTAATGCGCCCATTTTCATATTTCCTGATTGGTTGAAACTCTTCCAGTAACATGGAGATGGTTCATCCATTGCACTGGGTGTCATTCTTGCACATTCAAGAGAGGTAAACATCGATCATTTGATCTATTTTTCCAGTTGGAATTTGTTTGAGGCTGAAAATAATTATATGAAAATTGAGTATGAGGGCCCGACCATGGTATATGCCTTGCAAATATTTTTCCACTACTTGTTGGGGTTGACATTCAAATTATTCAGTGACCACTCTCCGCTAAAGAGTAATTTAGTCAAAAAGCTGGTGTTGGGTGGAAGAATTTGTCATTGGTTTCTTTTCTTCCAAGAACTTGACTTCAAATTTTTCGTTAACCATGGGAAACACAATCTTGGACCTATCATCTATTGTGGATTTAGATTGGGGAAGATTCTACGAGCCTTGAGGATGAACTCCTTGATGTGTATCCATTTCAGATTGAAGTTGTTCCTGATCAGTTTAACAAAATAGCAGTATTTTTCATCATTAGTCAGGCTCCTGCCGAGTATACTCCCATGCAACATCGACAACTGGTGACCCGTAGTGTCGATTATCAGTTTGTTTATGGACAATTGTATAAGTTGAGCATGAATGGAATCTTGCATCGTTGTGATTTGGAGCACGAAAGGGACTTCATCATATATGAGGAACATTAATGTTAAGAACCAAATATCAATATAGCATAAAAAAAACCTCAGAATAAGTACTCAATGCCTTGAAAAAGAGATAAATTCAGATAATAAGCCTCTTCGAGGGGGAAACCTCTTTATGCCCACATAAATGTACAATTACAAGGTGCTTCAAAATGAAAATGTCTCCTTGGTATATATAGGAGACTAGGAGGTATAATTACAACTAATGGCCTAAAGCCGACATAAATAAAATAACATTACTAATATAATATGCCCCAATTAAGGGGTAATGAGCCACTATTTAGGGCATAACATGTCCCTCCCCTTGAGACAAGTGTTTTCCACAATGCTTGAGTAAATATGGATTCTTTTGTACAAAAGAATCATCTTCCCAAGTGGAATATTCAACCGGTAGTTTCCTTCATTTAATGAGATACTCTGAAATGGATCTATTCCTCCACTACCGAATTCTTGTGTCAGTGATGGCTTCAGGCTCCAATATGATTTTACCTTCCTTGTTAAGTTCTGGAAATATAGTTTGAACTGGGATCTTGTCACCTATAACCTTATTTAAGCATGAAACATGGAAAAATGGGTGTACTCATGAAGATGCAAGAAACCCTAATTTGTATGCCATAGTACGAATATTTTGTAACACCTTATAAGGGCCATAGCACTTTGGTGATAATTTATTGTCCTTCTTGACTTTCTTGAGGGACATCTGTTTGTATGGTTGTAGTCTTAAAAACACCTATTCCCCTACTTCAAAACTGCTTTCACTACGATGTTGATCTGCTTGTTGTATCATATGATTCCATGACATGGTCAACTTGTCCCTTAATATTTGGAGAACTTGGTGTTGATGCTCGATGTGATCTTCCAGTTCTTGTACCTTAGATTTTTATTTTAGATAAGAAGTGATGGAAGGAGGGTGGTATCCATAGAGTGCCACAAATGGTGTCATTTTTGTTGTAGTATGAAAGGAAGTGTTATACCACCATTCTGCCAAGGGTAACCATTTGAACCATTGTGTTTGTTTATCACAGACAAAGAAACAAAGGTAGACTTCAAGACATTTGTTCACTATCTCGGTTTGTCTATCAGATTGAGGATGATAGGATGAGCTATGAGACAATTGAGTACCCAAACGAGAAAATAATTCTGTCCAAAAATGTCCAGTGGAGATGGGATCTCTGTCACTTACAATAATCTTTGGGCTGCCATGTAGATTTTGAACTGTCTCCATGAATGCGGTGGAAATTGTACTAGCTTTGAAGGGATGCAAGAGTGTACAAAAGTGCGCATACTTGGTCAGTCTATCAACAATCACCATGATGACAGTCTTTCCTTCAGACTTCGGTAACCTTGTGATGAAATCCATGGAAACCTCCTCCCAATGCTGACTTGGGATAGCTAATGGTTGTAAAAGACCTGGGGTCTTAATTGTTTCCACCTTATTTTGTTGGAAAACCAAACATTCTGCCACAAACCTTTGAACATCATTTTTAAGGCCATCCCAAAAAAATTCCTTCTTGACCCTATGGTAGGTTTTTAAAAATATTGAGTGCCCTCCTACTGGAGAGGTATGCAATTCCGATAGTACCTTTTGTTTGATTTGGGAATTCTTACATAAATATAAGTGATATTTGTACCATAGTGAATTATTTTTCCATGTAAATGTATCTAATGTACTAAAATCCTATTGCAGCCTTTGAATGAGAGTCCATACTTTTTCATCATTCTTCCATTCATCCCTTGCTTCTGTTATCCAATCGAGTTGGATGATCGAGATAGAATAGAGATAGGCCTCAACATATTCATCCTTCCTTGAGAGTGCATCTGCCACAACATTTTGCTTCCCTTTTTTATAGATGATTTCAAAATCATAACCCAATATCTTGGTTACCCATTTTTGTTGTTCTTCTGAAGATAGTTTTTTTTCCAAGAAGTATTTAAGACTATCATGATTTGATTTGACCTTGAAGTGCCTACCTATTATATAAGGACGTCATTTCTTCAATGCATGTAGTAGTTCCATCATTTCCTTCTCATAAATGGGTTTGTGTAAGTCCTTTCCCTTGAGTGGTCAACTTTCAAAAGACAGGGGCCTTCCTTCTTGCATTAGGACAACACCAATTCCATTTTCTAAGGCATCACATTCCATAATAAAGGTTTTTGTGAAGTCTGGAGTGGTCAAGACAGGAGATTTTCACATCACCTCTTTAAGTTGTTCAAAATCTTTTGTTTCCTCTGGATTCCATGAAAATGCATCCTTCTTAGTTAGTTCTGTTAAAAGTTCTACTATTCTTCCATAATGTCGCACAAACTTGCGGTAGTAACCTGTCAAACCCAAAAATCCTCTAAGATTCTTTAATGTTTTGGGAATCGGCCAGTCCATCATGGCTTTAATCTTGTGAGGGTCTACCTTGACACCTTCATGAGATACAATATGAACCAAATACTCTACCTCCTTCACTCCAAAGAAACATTTGGATGGTTTGGCATATAGTTGTTGCTCCTTTAGTAGTTGTAGCACCTTGTCAACATGTTGCACATGATCCTCCCAGGACTTGCTATATATTAATATATCATCAAAAAATACAAACACAAATTTTAGAAGGAAGGGATTGAAAATGGAATTCATCAACCCCTAGAGTGTGGAAGGTGCATTTGTAAGGCCAAAAGTCATGACCAAAAATTCATAATGGCCTTCATGAGTTCAAAATGTTGTTTTTGGGATATCTTCTTCCTTCATTCTAATCTGATGATACCCTAAACGAAGATCCAACTTTGTGAAATAGATTGCTCCATGTAGTTCATCTAACAATTCATCAATGACGGGAATGGGAAACTTATCTTTAATAGTGATCTTTTTTAACTCTCTATGATCTGGACACATACACCATGAGCCATCTTTCTTGAATACCATTACCACCGGTGCAAAGTAAGAACTTAGGCTAGGTCTAATAATGCCAGCCTCTAACATTTCTTCAACCATGCACTCAATGTCACTCTTCTGGGCATAAGGGTATCTGTATGGCGTGATGTTAAGAGGAACACTCCCACGAATTAGGTGAATATCGTGATGATGATTTCGAGTGGGTGGAAGACCTTTGGGAATATATTTAAATACTTTGGAATGCCTATGAATGATCCCTTGGAGATCTAGAGGAATATATGGCTTAGAAGTTTGAACATCTAGTAAGCATAGTTTTGCAATAACACCTTGATGCCCCTTTTTCAATAATTTTGTCATGCCATTAGAGTTTATCACCTTATCGGGTTTCCCTTTGATACCTCTTAACTCAATTTCTTTTCCTTCCAATGAAAATTTCATGAAATGTTCTTGAATATTAAAAGCCATTGTTCCTAATGATTGTAACCATTTTATTCCTAGTACAACATCATCACCACTCATGGGTATAGAAATCATTGAACTATTCATTACATATTCCCCCATAGTAAGATTGATATTATTGCATTTTCCTGAGCAATTGATAGTTCCTCCATATGAAATCATTACTTGAAACTCTGGTGTTGGATATACAAAGAAATTGAGATCTTTGGCTAATTTATAGTGAATGAAATTATGAGTACTTCCAGAATAAATTAGGACTATTACCTTTTTCTTTTTTATATATCCTTCGATCTTGAGGTTTTGAGGAGTGATAATTCCATCCAATGCCTTACACAATATGGTGGGAGTCAACTCTTCAGATGAAATTGATTCTACATTTTCATCTTGAGATGGTTCTTGTTCATGTTCTTGTTCTTCTTCCTCTTCACAATCTATGTAGAATAATTTTTTCTCACCACACTTATGTCCCTTATTGTACTTGTTGTCACAATTAAAGCATAAACCCTTTGCTTTTATTTCCTCCAGTTGTTGAGGTGTCAACCTTGTAGGTTGAGGTGTTTTATAAGAAGAAGCATTGTTCTTTCTATAGATGTTAGGATTGGTCCTTCTAGTAGCTATAGCCATATTTTTACTTTCAACATTTCTTGCCACCCTAACTGCATTCTCCAATGATTTGGGTTCCCAAAGGCAAACCTCATGTTGAATTTTATATCTTAAAGTTCATGTGAATACATCAATCAAGTGCTCATCTGGAATATATGTTACCTTTATATTCAACCTTTGTAAGTTCTCAATGTGCTTGGTAACTGAACCCGTTTTCTTGAGATTAATCAATTGGCTAAAAAAGGTATTTCTCCTTGTATCCTCATAGTGTGCTTTCATTTCTCCCATGAAAATTGTCCAAGTGACAAGTGATTTGCAAGAACACAACCATCTATACCATACAAATTGATTGGGTTCTAAATATAAAGAAGCAATTTGTACCTTTTGTGTATGTGGCACATTATGTAGATCAAAGAATTGCTCCATCTGAAGTATCGATGTGATAGGGTCCTTTCCATCAAACTTCCTCATATTGATATTAGGAAAGTGCTTGGTCTTCAATCCAAAGTTAGAGTTTCTCCATTCTTGATTCACCTTCCTTGTTTCCTCATCATGAATTTCATGGGATACATTTGCACTTTCAGGTGTCCTCTCTATTATGAAATTTTTTAATCCTTTCATGAAACCATCCATCTTAGCCTCCAACTTAGATTCCATCTCTTGTAGTTCATATTTTGTTAATATCTTATTTTGTAAATCATTTATGTCCCTACACATTTCTTCAATTTCATCAAGAGTCCAAGTAGGATTGTCTAGAGGCTTTTTTGGTGTAGAATTTACCTTTTTGGGTGGCATGTTGGCCAATTATCACTTTTGAACCTTGATTTCGAGGTGGTTCTACTAGAAAATCTCTATTCTATTGTATCTCCAAAGTTTCGGCCCTTCTAGGTATGAAACTTTATTTTTTTTAGTTCTCTTATATTTCTTCTATGCAATTCCAGAAGTCTGATAAAAATTGGATGTGCCAAGTGGAATTTATGGTAGCTTCCCCACAACTTGCATATATTTGGCCTTTTTAGGAGATCTCACTTGTATAGCATGCCCCACACAAAATAACTGACATAAAAGTCTGAAACTCACACTAGAAATACTACAGACTGTCCGCTATCCAATGAAACTAGTCCCACTCATTTTTGATACTCTAGGAAGAAGTTATGATTTTTTTACCTGAAACACCTTCTTGGGACTAGTCAATAGGACTAGCCAGATACCCTATCTTCCATAGGGTGTATCTACAAATTTAAGATGAAATATATTCTAAAATTTTTACCACAAATACCTTACTAATTTCTGTGAATATCCTCTGGATTTTAGGCTCTGAAAAGTTACAAAAAAAATTTTATAGTGAAAATTTTGTAATGAATCAGTTCAGGAAGATTCCAGAGCCCTATATTGCATAGGCTGTATCTCTGAAAGTATAATTCCTCAAGAGATGAAATGATAACCCAACGTACCTTGATCTGTCTGATAAATACCCTCTAAGTCGTTCCTTCTGAAACGTTGTAGAAAACAATTTATAGCGAAAATTCCAAGGTGTCTCAGATGTAGCAGTGAAACACCAAGACCTTGAGCTTTGAAACCATATGTTAAGAACCAAATATCAATATAGCATAGAAAAACCTCAGAATAAGTACTCAATGCCTTGAAAAAGAGATAAATTTAGATAGTAATCCTCTTCAAGGGGTAAACCTCCTTATTCCCACATAAATGCACAGTTACAAGATGATTCAAAATGAAAATGTCTCCTTGGTATATATAGGAGACTAGGAGGTATAATTACAATTAGTGGCCTAAAGTCGACATAAATAAAATAACATTACTAATATAATATGACCCAATTAAGGGGTAATGAGCCACTATTTAGGGCTTAACAATGAAGGTATTTTTGGAGGCCACAATGAAGGTATTTTTGGAGGCCACAATGTTGGTAAGGCTACCGCATGCAAGGATTTGGTGGCCCTATATCTTTGTAGACTCTAAAGAATAATCCAAACACTGTGACATATGTCAATGTACTGGAAATACTTTCTGCGGAGATGAGTTTCCATTGTTCCCTGTGACTACACTTGAGCCCTTCAACAAATGGGAAATATATTTTTTCAGGCCCATCAATCCTCTCTCACTTCACACAGGGGAACGCTACATCATTCTTGTGATTAAATACCTCATGAGGTGGTACAAAGTCACACCTATCAAGGATTGTACAAAATAAATAGTCACACACTTCATTTTTCAGAATGTCATCACCAAATTCGGATGTCCAAGGGTGTTGATAAATGACTATGGGTCACATTTTGTGAATGAAACTATTCAAAAAATCACCCAGGAGTTCAGGATCCATCACCAGAAGAAAACCCCTCATAACCCTCAATCCAATGGTATAGAGGAACCTTTTAATAAAATTTTAGAACATGCTCTAAAAAATGTTTTCAGTGTGTGGAATGATGGTTGGGATTAGTTCATCGATGCAATCCTATGGGCTTATCAAACAACATGCAAAAGGATAACAAAGCACACACCATTTAGACTTTTCTATGGAAAAGAAGTGCCCATGCCTCTAGAATTTGTTTTTCCTAGATTAAGGGTCTCCCTAGCCACCCAGATGACTGATGATCAGTCTCTTCAATAGAGGTTAAACGAGATAATGAAACTAGAAGAAGATTGAATGATGGTCGGGTTTAGTCAAGTGCTTGAGAAAGAACAACAGAAGGCATGGCACGACCATAACATAGGCCAAAACAATTTCCATCCTAGCTGCTTGGTATTATTATATGGCAGCAAATATTTATACCAACTGGGAAAGCTCTACATACACTGGTTGGGTCCTTTCCAACTAGTCTACAATAATGAAGGAGGTGTCGCTAGTATGGAAACCCTACAAGGTCATGCACTCAAGGGACTCATTAATGGAAACATGTTGAAGGTTTAGTATGGCCCTTAGGGTTCCATCATCATTTAAGAATTCTAGCCTAAGTTTTGAATAGAGGTAGAATATATTTAGCGTAGGTTGTACAACAGGTAGAATATCTCATAGTCAACATAATTTACCATTTTAACAACAAAAAATTCACATCATTCAAGTAGGTGGATTGGATAGATTGGTAGTTTCAGAAGGTTTTCAAATTTCCAAATCAAGCTAACACTACGGCATAAATACAGGGTCTGAATCCAGTCTAATAATTCACGCGGGTTTTTGAAGAGTTTCCTGATGATTCAATACATTAAAAGGGAAAGTAATCCAATTTTTTGAATTCACACATGGCACAAGTACACAGTCAGTTATATCACCCCAATCCCCAACAAGAATATTCCTTTTGGCATATCTGGGATATCAATCTCCCCATGAGTCAAATTTTTCCATCACTTTCTCCTTGTTCTCCAAGAAAGCCTATGTCAAATATGTCTCCCTCCCCTTCATCATATTCCATACCCTCTCCCATCTATATATCAACACTCTAACACTCTTGTTGGAGTAATTCTCCATGCCCCAATACATTGCACCTCCATCTGCGACTTCCTTCATCATTTTGTTGGTATTTTCTCCACCTCATGTGCCTTTCTCTATCCTTCCTCAATCCCATGTCATGGCGTGGACTAGAAAAATTTCCATATTATATTATTTCTAGTTCAACCAAGCAGCTTCAGTTCCTTCCCCTCAATTTTCACACAGAAAGTCAGTATGTCACAAAATACTTGGTTGTGGTCCCTCGTGTTTCAATCCTAACAAGTATCAACTCAATACACCACGGTTCCTTAAACTGTGTTTCATACTCAGGGATATTCACCATCTTTCTCAACACATAGCTACATGAAAAACTTCCATGCATCATCTCCTTTGTTGAGAGGAAGGGACCCTCCTCAATGGCTCACCAGTTTCCCTCCTCCCATCAATCAACATGGATCTAGCCTCCATAGTATAAATCCTAGGGTAAATACCTATATCAATTCTCGTGGCTTCTAACCCTCCTCCCACATCTCATCATGGATTCTTAACACCTCCATAATAGGAACGTCGATACTTCTAGTTCGGTCTATACCCTCCAGAATAAAAATACAAGTAGAGAATGATACTCTCTCTTGATGGATCCTCACTTAAATCTAGTTCTCGATGTTTTCTAGGGGGATTTAAATGGATCCCTTATTCCCCTCCACATACACTAGTGAAGGTTTCGGATAGAGAATGTATTCACATGCACTCCAATTCCATATTTCCCCATGTTCCTTCCTTGATTAATTCACATACCTGAGTCGAGTTGCAACTACAGTGTTGCAGGAGCATCACTCCACCTTAGCACACATCAGTTGAATTAAACGCATGGCTTGCATTCAAGGAAGGAGAGGCATCACCCTGTCATTTTTCCTCGAGAATCAAAATCATGATTCAGGAATTTAATGAGGACAAGATGGAAGAGAAAAATTGTGCCTTCACATAAGATGGATATAAGGTCACCATTAAGTGGTTGACGGTAGGAGGGATATGCATTTGATTTGGAGCAGATTTCCATCATTGTAATTTTCCCATTAGACAGGTGTTTTGAATGGTGATTTGACACCACTAGTTTGGCTTGGAGGGAAGCTCATCAAGCCCCTCTTGTATACATCTTTGTATTGTTGCCAGTAGAAAAAGTTAGCTGAGATAGAGTTAGCCAGGAGAAGAAATGCATAGGAGATAGGTAGAGAAATACAGAGAGACGAGACTCAGTTGTAGCTCGAACTCCACTATTGTAATTTGAAATTCCACAATTAATAGAAAATGATAGTTTTTCCTGTTACTAATTTATGTGAAATGGATGTTGTGTTACGAATGTCATCTGTAATCATTTGAGTTGTAGATGAATGTTAGAAATCATCTGCAGGGATAGAGATACAGTTTTCTATCTGTAAGTGTATTGGATTAAGTCTGGCTCTCTGGGATAAGTGTAAGGAGTGTGCGATAGAGGGTGGAAACTCTGTGATCCGACGCAAGGAGTGCATTTTTGAACTCATGGGAGTCAGAAGAGAAACTACCAGGAGGGCACACCAGGATAATTCACAAACTTGGGGAGAAATTTCAAGGTGTTTAAGTACCTTGGAAGGAAAGGTTGTATAAGGGAAGATACAGTCCAAAGTTACTAAACACTCTGAACTACTTTGCTAGGATGGCATCAAGTTGGCATGAGGACGCATGCTACCGACACATTTGGAAGTGTTGGAACCCTTAAGAGAATCCCATAATTACTAAATATTCTAAGGAAGGAAGGCTTTGCAAGAGTTCATAGACAAAGGAAAGGAGATGCCTTAAACCCTTCGATAAGGCTAAGGGAGAAACCATGCAAAATCTTGGCCAAGCGCAAGGAGTGCATTGAGGATAATGTCAGTCCATTTTTCAAAGCTTATGAGGAAGAGAGAGAAGTTTCCATGAGGGCATGAGGGAGTTCCCAGAGGAATGATGATCTTTGAAGGTTTTAAAGCCGAGAAAAGTCACAGAAAAGTCTACGTAGAACTCTAGAAAGAGTGCAGAAGGAGTTTGAGAATAACCTAAGTCTCGAAAGATAATTTTTCACTAACTGTGGAAAGGGGTTGAGGACTTTCTGAAGTTCTGAAGACAGTAAAATTTTCCATCGTTGGAGGAGACAAGTGGCAGAAGATTAGGAGGTTCGGGAGTAGGAAATTTGGGAGGTTTTTGAAGAGAAAACAAAGAATATTCATGAAGTGTGAAGCACGAAGTGACTCTGGACCATTGACTCTAGAAGGACATGTGGCATAGATCCATGTATTTTGGAGGAGAAACCCTTTCGAGAAAAGTCGAGAGGAAAAAACCCAAAGAGATGAGAGGCGAAGAAATATTGGTCATCCATTGAGATAGGAAGCGTGGAAAGAGATGAGCACTTTGATGATTCATAAATTGGGAGAATTAGAGTTAAGAGGAGAGAGGACTCATGAACTTTGAACTCATGATTCGATCTCAATCATCGATCGCAAGAAGAACGTGGACTGTATATTTGGTCTTGAAGAAATCGTCGATTCGGGGATCGAGGGAAAGGAAGCAAGAAGCTCACGAGAGTTCCAAAGAATTTATTTGTGAAGGGAATTAACCCATGGTAATATTTCATTGTCATATCAAGGAGGAAACCTAGCATGGAGAGCTAGCGTCCATTGGCATTAATATTTGAAAATCCCTAAGGAGAGGGTCTGCGGGCGACACACCACCTGCACCGAAAAAGTAAAGGGCCTATGTCAAGTTAATTTGGTTCCATCAGGAGCCTATAAAACCATATGGTTCAGTGGATTTAACGATCCTAGACTGCGAGGTCAAGTATCCCCTCAGGGGGGGAGAAGGAGGGGGTGGCTATGCCAGAAGTGGTATCAGAGCACAATTTTCATCTATATATTTCAAGAAAAGGAGAAGTTGGAGATACTCTGAGTTGTAGAGTGAATAAGTAGAATTTCCAAGAGGGTGGGTAGAAGGAAAATATGGCTTCTGAAGGTCATAAGTGTGGTTGAGGAGTAGACTGCAAGATGAAAAGAAAAAAAACAATTGACAAGGAGCTCACTGAAATCCGAGAGGAGATGGAGAAATATCATTCAATATGCATTTGGAAGAAAAGGTGTGATGGATGTATGAATGGCCTTTGAGGAGGAAATATAAGTGGCATGTTCAGAAGTTGTTGACCCAAAAGAAACAATAGACATTGAGGAGATGGTTGAGGTATGTTGAAAACATCAATCATAAGGGAAAAAGATCTGGCAAAGGTATCATATACTTCTAGGTGGACAATGTGAAGAGGTCAATGGGTCTCATAGACTGCTAGGTAGGTAGAGGAGACATCTTGAACTACCAAGTGGGAAAGGGGGAAGATATGAGCTTAGCTGAGATTTTGTGTCAGCAAGGGGTGTTAACAGATGGAGAGGAAGTAGAAGAAAGGTTGTTGAAATAATGTAACTGCGAAGAGAATTCTTATTATTATTTTGTTATTGGATTAAATCCCCATTGTGAATTAATCATGTCATTATTATTATTGGATTAAATCCCCATTGAGGATTAATCATGTCATTAGTATTATTATTGTTGTTATTGGATTAATCCCCATTGAGGATTAATCATGTCGGTAATTGTATAAGGACCAATTCCCATTTTGCGGATTGGTCATCGGACAATTACAAAGGGCAAAATAAGAAGTCGGCCCCAGCAGTTATAATGGAAAACCCAGAATTAATTAAATGTGGGTTTACCCACCTAGAGTGAGAGGTTGGCCCTACCAGATGGTGACCTATCACACGTTCCAGGTTGATATAAATAAGAGGCTAGTGCCTCACTTCTTAGACACACTTCACTTTCTCATTATCTTATGAGGCAAGCTACAATTGGAAGTTGGAGAGAGGAGAAGAAGGTTGGCACATCTCTTGGGGAGGACTTTCTGTATTGGTTTGAGTTATCTCTTGAACATTGTATAAGCCATTTATGATAAGGAAGTTTTTGCTGGGTTTTCTTCCCCTAGAGGGTTTCCCAAGATAAATGTTGTGTCTCTTGTGAATGTGTATTTCTAAGTGATCTTGCTCTTATTATGCTCTTATCTCATGAAATGAAAAGAACTATAATAATGGCATAAACATTAACATGGTATCAGAGCCAACCCTAAAGAAGCACAATTTGCAAGAGGAAAAACGTCACTGTTACCGTACCCCAAAATTAGGGTTTTTCAAAAGTGAGTATTTTCAACTCCCTATAATCCTAGAAAGTTGCGCCCTCCCCCAAGGATCATTTTGGCACTTAGAGCACACCTTTTCAGTGGCTAGATCTACTAGAAAGTGAAACCCTAGTTTCACAAAGTACCAAAAAACCAGAAAACCAGAGTACCAGAAGTACCAGAGTACCAAAAAGTACCAGAAAACTAGAAGCACTAGTCCAGAAATCTGTAGATCAGATTTGAAGGGGTTAAAGTTGGATTTTCGAAAAGTTGACTGCACTAGCTAACTCACCTCAGCTCAACACATCTATCCCCTGGATCAGAATTTCAAAATTTGAAGTTTGAAAAATTAGGGTTTCCTCATAAAACCCTAAGTTGTAGTTGCAGTTGCAGTCTCAGAACCAGTTGCAGTTGCAATTGCAGTACCTGTTGCAGTTGCAGCCGTAGAACTAGCTGCAATCACTCTTGAAGTTTTTGGTAATGATTACCGCTGCTACCAGATGGAGCCACTACCTGCAAATTCTATCCGAGGTATGTACTCACATATGGTTAATGGTTAAACCCTAAAGAATATTTGCAGGAGAAGGGATCTTTTTCCATAGATCCAGAAGGATCTCAAGATCCAACACATTTAGAGGAATGATGCAACCTAGGTGTGATTATTCTAATATGCATCTATTTGTTATGAAATTATCTTGATCAGTGTTGCATGTT
>ML782123.1:235205-252254 GCA_009831015.1 Picea engelmannii | reverse complement strand
ATTATCAAGAAGGATATTATTCTTGCTTGTTGTTTTGTTGACCTTGCTCCAGGTCACATGAGGAAGCTATAGCGAAGGTTGTAGAAGGCAACATGCTAAAGGAGAGATCATAAATGAAGCAATCATCAGTGGAAAAGAAGAAGATGGGTCACTCAGAAGATGCCATGACCCACGCTATTGAAGAATCCATGTGAACTCTAGAATATTATCTCACATCAACTACAAGGTGCTACCTTACATATGCAAAGTTGTCGCAGGTTTACCATAACTCAAAGGTGACCATGAAGGCGTATGCAATAGATGTGCACAAGGGAAGAACATCAAGAACCCATTTTCGAAGAGGGACAGCAAGGCAGAAGGAGTCCTAGAACTCATTCATTCAAATGTATGTGGCCCAATGCCATCATCCTCCAATAATGGGTATGTATACTATGTATCATCCATTAATGATTATTCTCATAAAAGACTTGGATATATTTGAAGTATTCAACAAGATCAAGGAATTCAAAGCCTTGATAAGAGAACCCTTCTGCAAGGAATATTAAGATACTCAGGTCAGATAATGGAGGAGAATATACCTCAAAAGAATTTGTGAATATCTACAAATATGTTGGGATCAAGATCTCCAACAAAATGGTGTAGCTGAAAGGAAGAACAGAATGATTATGGAAGCTATGAAGACCATGATTCATGATCAAGATCTTCCTATGTGCTTATGGGCAGAAGCAGCTATGGCAGTTGTTTATGTGCAGAACAAACTATCCCATAGTGCACTTGGTTTCAAGACCCCATAAGAAATGTTCACCGAAAAGAAGCCAGAGGTAAGCCATCTCAAAATATTTGGCTGTCCAGTGTTTATCCATATACCAAAAGAGAAAAGAAACACGCTGGAGCCCTCTGGAAAGAAGGGAATATTTGTGGGATACTGTGAGGTATCCAAGGCCTTCATAATTTACATACCTGGTCACCACCATAATGAGATCAGAAGGGATGTGACCTTTGATGAAGAAGTTGCACTTAAGAAATCAAGAAGAGGCCATCTTGAAGAAATGTATGAAGAGGAACTTGTAAATCCTAGGACGATAGAATCCATGAGGGAAGTTCCCAGAGCTGCAGAACCTGTAAGGGAAGTCATAACTTCCCCTGGTGAGGAGACTCCTGAAGATCATGATATCTCAGAAGTTCAAGAACCTCTTCAAATGACCTTCTCCCATAAAAGAAAGCATGCTTGGGCAAGAGAGCTTATTCAAGATGGAGAGAAGTATGGTGTTCCAGAAGGAACCACAAGACAGGTGAAGAGACCAAATCCATTCTCCAATTACACAGCTTTGATGTGCAATCTACTTGATTAAAAACCTACATGTTTTGAAGAGGCCATCTAGAAGAAGGAATGGGTAGATGCCATGACAGAGGAATACCAATTCATAATAAAGAATTATGTATGGGAAATTTTTCACAGACCAAAAGGTAAGGATGTGGTATCATCAAAATGGCTCTTCAAGATAAAACATGATGTTGATGGAAGTATTGAGAAATATAAAGCAAGATTTGTTGCCCGTGGCTTTTCCCAGAAGGAAGGTGATCCAAATTTTATGAGTAGAACGAAATGAATACAGATTATTAACAGGTACTTAACAAAAAATAACAGAGATACAGTAAAACCGGTTTTCTATTCAATAACGAAATAAGCTGAAACTGTAAAATGTTGTGGAAATAAGCTTACTGGAATGGTGGCGGCTTATCTCTGAGAAGAGATGTGATGGCAGCACGCATTCGCAAGAAGAAGGTTAAAATGAGGCTCTGAAGGCCTTTTTACAATAAGAAAGAATGCCAAAAACCCTATACATCCAAAAACCTAACCCTAGGAGATGAAATGCCAAAAGTCATGTGGGCCCTGTTTGGGTAAGCTAGTACATCAACTTCCCGGGGTCGTAACTTTTGCATACGATCTTCGTTTTAGGCGTGTGATATCCCGTTGGAAAGGTATCACCAAGGAGATTCATTTTGGGGGCTCATTCATTCCTTTCTCTATCATTGAGGTGCTCGATACTGAAAAAACTTCATTTAGTCCCTTAAAATGGCCCTGGAAGTAAAACCTGCTAAAAATAGTAAATTGCCAAAAATGTTAGAAAACTGTTTTGAGCCAGTTGGAAAAGGTGGGTGGCCATCGATATCCATCTGGATCAATCCTCCCTCCTTAGGAAGAAATTTTCTCCATTGCATTGAGGTCCCCCATTAGATGAGGAAATTTCTACTGAATTTGGCCTCGGGTGAGCCACTTGCCTTGGTGCAGGAGCTACCCTGCTTGAACGACTCGATAAAGCTGGATCCTTTGTTGTTGAGTGCCCTTGATATGTCTGTCCCCAATTTGATCATTGGATGCATGTTGTATGCAGTCGAGGTTGAGCTCTGTTGGTGTCAGTTGTTCTGCTACTTCTGAGGTGTCCAATAATGGTGGGAAATAAGGGTGAAGGAGATCCACGTTGAACACTGGGTGCAGGCCAAGGAAAGGATGAATGTTGAGCTCAAAAGCATTATCCCCCATGGCCTTGGTGATAGTGTATGGTCCATAACGGAGTGGGCAAAGCTTCTGATGGAGTCCTGTAAGGAATTCTTTTTGCAAGTGCAACCAAAATTTGTTGCCCACTTGAAACTTATGCGGCACCCGATGTTGATCATGGCATTGTTTGTACTTGTCATTGGACTTCTGTAAGATATCTTGAACCTATTGGTGGATGTGTTGGATCCGTTCAATGAACCGGGTGGCTTTGTCAACTTCATTTGGAGTAGGAGATGAGTCAGTCGAGGTGACCACAAGGGGAAGTGCAACATCTATGGGACCCAATGGTTGGAATCCCAACCTCACTTGAAAGGGGATGTGGCCGGTTGAGCTATGCAAGGCTCGGTTGTAGCTATGTTGGACATAAGGAAGGCTCTCATCCCATGTGCAAGGGTTCTTTGAATTATACATGTGAAGGATATGCACAATCATTCAATTTACAACCTTGGTTTGGCCATTTGTCTGGGGGTGGAAGGTCGTGGATTTGGTGAGCTTGGTGTCCAGCAGTGACCAGAGGCTTGACCAGAATGTGCTAAGAAATAGACTATCCCGATCTGAGACAATGGTTTGTGGGATTCCAAAATGTACCCAGACTCGTTCAAAGAAGATCTTGGCAGTGGCCTCTACTGTGATGCTCTTCTTACAAGCAATCAGAATCGCCATCTTAGAAAAACGATCAACAGCCACAAAAACACAGTCATTTTCCCGCTTGGTGGATGGGAGGCACGACATGTAGTCCATTGAGATGGATTCCCATGGCCTGTCAGGAGTATGAAGAGGGGTGTACAAGCCCTATTTCTTAGTGGTCAGTTTGGCAATAGCACAGGCAGTGCAGGACCTAATATACTTGCTGACCTCTTGTCGACGTTTCAGCCAGTAGAAATGTTTCTGTAGCATTGCCACTGTGTTTTCAACACTGAAGTGTCCTGTCACCCAACTGTAGTGGGATTCCTAGATTATCTTCGCTCGCTCGCTTGATGGAACACAGATATGGCCCAGATGACACAACAACCCATCCTGAAGATGGAAATTATCAACAACTGCATTTGCACCCAACATTTGCACGCGATTGGTGCTTCCTTTTTTATACTTGATGTTGAGGTGGAGTTGCTGCAAGTATGTGGACCACTTTTGATGGCGGTCATTTTGTAGTTTTCCCTATGTCTACATGAACTGCAATGGCTTATGATTAGTGTGGATGACTGTCTCCTTCCCAAGAATGTTATGTCTCCACTGGCGACATGCTTTCACCATGGAGTACATTTCTTTGTCGTAAGTATGGTACTTACGGACAGCATCGGAAAGTGTCTCACTATGATAGGCCACGGGGTGGTCGTGCTGAGTGAGAACGGTGCCCATGGCATAGTCTAAAGCATCTGTCTCAATCTCAAAGGGATGTTGTAGGTCTAGTAGTGAAAGTACTGGGGCTGAGCACAAGCGCTGCTTCAAATCATCGAACGCTTGTTTTTGGGATTGGCCCCATCCAAATTTCGCCTTACCACCACCCTTGTTTATTTGGTTGAGGGCCCATGCAATATGGGAGAAACGCAACACGAACCTGTGGTAGAAATTAGCAAGTCCCAAGAAGCTCCGAAGCTCAGTGAGTGTTGTTGGGGCTGGCCAGTCATGGATGACTTGGATCTTGGCTAGATCCACATGTATGCCATGCTGATCAATGATGTAGCCCAGGTAATGGACCCTGTCCATGCCGAAGGAGCATTTTCCAGGTTGGCGTATAGCTTGTGCTACCATAGGGTGTGCATAACCTGCTGAATATGATGCAAGTGTTCGTCCCAAGTCTTGTTGTAAATTAGAATGTCATCCAGATACACCACTACAAAAGTATTGGTGAATGGTTGTAGGATATCATCCATCATCCTCATGAAAGTGGTTGGAGCATTTTTCAAACCAAAGGGCATGACCAACCATTCAAAAAGTCATTCCTTTGACTTGAAGGCGGTCTTCCATACATCTGTCTGTTCTATTGGAACCTGGTGGTAGCTAGACTTCAAATCAATATTACTGAAGTATTTGGCCCCCATGAGTTGATCAAGGAGGTCATCAATTCGGGGAATCGAGTATCGGTTTCTGACATTGATTTTATTTAGAGCCCGGTAATCAATACAAAGTCACCAGGTTCCATCTTTCTTCTGTACCAACATGATTGGGCTCTCGCAAGGTGATGAGCTAGGGCGTATGTGCCCCTTGTGGAGCAGTTCTTGGATCTGTCTCTTGATCTCCTCATTCTCTAACAAAAAGCAATGATAGACTGGCCCATTGGGCAGTGGTGCATCGAGGGTCAGATCGATGGGGTGCTTGACCTGGCGGTGCAGAGGTACCCCTGTAGGTGAGGAGAAGATATCCAAGTATTCTTCCATGACCTTATCTACTTGCTTCTGCTGTGTGGAGAGGTTGGCCGCAGAGACCCTGGATGTGGCTGCGATCTTTCGCTTACTCTGAGAGAGAATCATGAAGAAGAAAAACGTCCCCATCTAAGAGATGACCTTCCTGCATTGCTTAGCAGAGATCAAGGAAATAGAACTAGGTGGGACTACCTCGGGTATTCTATACAATTTCCTGTTCAAAGTAATAATAACACTACAAGGCCTAGACTCATATGTAGCATGACATTTCCATAAATAAGGTTGGCCCAAAAGAACATCACAAACTTCAAGAGGAGCAACATCACACAATACCTCGTCTTTGAAGGTCTTGATGCCATACGACAATCGACAATGTTGGCTGACGTGGAGATCACTTCCTTGGCGGAGCCATCCAATGGTGTAGGGTTGTAGGTGTGGCATTGTTGGCAGGACCAACCGCTTGACAACCTCTGCTGAGATGAGGTTCTTCTAGCTACCGCTGTCAATGATGAAGTGCAGCGGGGTGCCTTTTACCCACATCTGTGAATGGAAGAGGCGCTCTCCTTCTTCTGGCTCGTCTGGTTCACCAGGCTGGATCTTGGTGGTAGCAACGGTGGCACTGAGTTTCGCGTCAATGATCCGTCTTCCCCTTTCTGGTTCTATCTCGAAGTTAGAATCTGCATCTAATTCATAGGCTTTCACTTCGGCCACCAGCGACTGCTTTGAGCGACAATCAGCAGTGTTATGCCACGGGCTCTTTTGGAAGTCACACCACTTCCCGGTATCTTTCTTTGTCTTTCTGGTGTGCTTCTTTGCTTGCGGATTGTACTGGTTGTCTTGATACTGTCCATCTTTTCTCTGTCCTTTGTTCGATGGGTTGGGGCCACCCTTTCTTGGCTTTTGTTGTGAGGGGTTCCCAGGCCCAAATTGTCGCGTCTTTTGTTTGAGCTTCTGCTCGATTTTGATGGCATATTGGTAGGCCGCGCCCAAGGATGAGATGTCTAGAAATTCCATTTCAGTCTGGATGTATCTATGCAGAGCACCACAATACTTGAGCACCACATTTCTCTCTGAATCTTTGATACCCAACTTGGTGCGCAAGGTATGGAAGATATTTGTGAAATCTAACATTTCTTGGTCTCTTTCTTACTGCAGTGTGGTTCATTTGGTATACAGGTCGTCATAACTTACGACAGGGTAGTATTGTTCCTTAATAGCATCCCTGAAGGATTCCCAGGTGGTCTTGACTGAAAATAATGAGGTTTCCTATGTTTCCTTTTGCTCACAGAAAGTTTCCCACCAATATTTGACATGGGGAACAGATTTGAGGAGCGCAAAAGTAATCTTTTCTCTATTCGAAAATTTATGAACAGAAAAATACCCTTCTAGTAGATTCAACCACTTGTCTACAACATCTGTGTCTATCTGACCTTCAAATATAGGAATATCAAAGTTTATTTGTACCTTGAAGGGGGTGGTGCCTCCATTCGAAGAAGATGCATCGCCTGTTGGTAGTCGCCGAAAGATTTGCGCAAAACTATCCATCATCTCGTTCCTCTGTTACGTGAGGGCTTCCTCAATCAAAAGTTTGAAAGGATCTCCTATCCCATCATATTTATTTTCTCCTACCATGGGAGGTCGCTTGGGCGTGCGAGAGATTCTTTCCTCAAGAGAAACAAGCTCGAGACCCAACTCTTTGTACTCCGACCTCGTTGGGGACATGCATTAAGACGACAAGGAGCAGACCGCTCTGATACCACTGATATGGATTTTATGAGAAGAAAGAAATGAATACAAATTATTAGCGAGTAAATAATAGAAAATAATAGAGATACAGTAAAACTGGTTTTCTATTCAATAACGAAATAAGTTGAAACTGTAAAATGTAGCGGAAATAAGCTTGCTGGAATGGTGGTAGCTTATCTCTGAGAAGAGATGTGACGACAGCACGTATTCACAAGAAGAAGGTTACAATGAGGCTCAGAAGGACTTTTTACAATAATAAAGTATGCCAAAAACCCTAGACATCCAAAAACCTAACCCTAGGAGATGAAACGCCAAAAGTCATGTGGGCCCCGTTTGGGTAAGCTAGTACATCAACTTCCCGGGGTCGTAACTTTTGCATACGATATCCGTTTTAGGAATGTGATAGCCCATTGGAAAGGTATCACTGAGGAAATTCATTTTGGTGGATCAATCATGCCTTTAACTATCATTGAGGAGCTCGATACCGAAAAACCTTAATTTAGGCCCTCAAAATGGCCCCGGAAGTAAAACCTGCTAAAAATAGTAAATTGCCAAAAATGTCAGAAAACTGTTTTGAGCCAGTTGGAAAAGTTGGGTGGCCACCAATATCCATATGGATCAGAAAGAATTGACTATGAAGAGAAATTCTCTCCTATGGCCAGATACACTTCAATCAGAACCATTATAGCTCTTGCTGCCAAGATGAAATGGAAGCTGCACCAGATGGATGTGAAGACAACTTTTCTAAATGGTATCATTGAAGAGGAAGTTTATATAGAGAAACCCCAAGGATTTGAGGTTGAAGACAGGAAGTCTCATGTTTGTCGATTGAAGAAAGCCTTATACGAATTGAAGCAAGCTCCCAGAGCTTGGTATGGCCGTATAGACAGTTTCTTGACGAGCTTGGGCTTTACCAAGAGTAAAGTAGATTCAAATCTCTACTTCAAGATCATGGAGAATGAACCAGTAATACTATTACCGTATGTGGATGACTTATTCTTAACTAGAGAAGAAAATATCATCGCTGAATGTAAACAGAGACTTGCTGCTAAATTTGAAATGAAATACC
Organism: Picea engelmannii; assembly: GCA_009831015.1. Lineage (NCBI taxonomy): Eukaryota > Viridiplantae > Streptophyta > Pinopsida > Pinales > Pinaceae > Picea > Picea engelmannii. The sequence goes on along the minus strand of ML782123.1, from coordinate 244,516 downwards.
TTGGCCTAATGCATTACTTCTTAGGTCTTGAGGTATGGCAGAGTCCAGAAAGAATCTTCCTTAACCAGGGGAAGTACACGGTTGAAATCTTAAAGAGATTTGACATGCTAGAATGCAAGTCCATGAATACACCCATGGAAGCGAAGCTGAAGCTGTTGGTCGATACTTTGTCAGATTTGATAGATGCCACTCTATACAGACATATTATTGGATCGTTGATGTACCTGACGAACACCAGACCAAACATCTATTTTACAGTGAACACCTTGAGTCAGTTTCTGGTAGAGCCCAGATGTGTTCATTTAGTGGCTACAAAACATGTGATGAGGTACCTTGAAGGTACAATGGATTATGGTCTCAGCTATGATGGAGATCATGACTTCACTCTGAGTGGATATACTAATGCAGATTGGGAAGGAAGCGTTGCTAACAGAAAAAGCACTTTCAGATGTTGTTTCAGTTTGGGATCAGCTATGATCTCATGGCAGAGTAGGAAGAAATACAGTATTGCTCTCAGCATAGCGGAAGCAGAGTACATTTCCGCATGTTCTGCTAGCTGTGAAGCTATATGGATTCGAAAGTTGATGACAGGCCTATTTGATTTGGAGATGAGAGAAACCGCGATTCTATGTGACAATCAAAGCTGTATTAAAATGACAAAGAATCATGTGTTCCACGACAGGTCGAAGCACATAGATATCCGCTATCATTTCATCTGCGACATGGTACAGAGAGGATCCTTGAAGCTCCAGTACATTAGCATGGATGAACAGGTTGTTGATGTGATGACTAAGCCTCTATCTCGTGTAAAGTTTAAACACTTTCTAGATAAGCTTGGTATTGTCCGAAAGGACCTTGCCTGAAAAGGGGAGTAGATGTATTCCTTGCTTCTGACCTAGTTGTTAGACGTAAAGCAAGATGCGTCATGCTTCTGACCTCGTTGTTAGACGTAAAGAATGACGTTGTGTGATCCTTGCTTCTGACCTCATTGTTAGATGTAAAGCAAGATGAGTTATTCTTCTGACCTCATTGTTAGACGTAAAGCATAACGCTGTTGATTCCTTGCTCCTAACCTAGTTGTTAGATGTAAAGCAAGATGAGTCATGCTTCTAACCTCGTTGTTAGATGTAATGCAAGATGAGTTATGCTTTTGACCCAGTTGTTAGACATAAAGCATAACGTTGATGATTCCTCACTTCTGACCTCGTTGTTAGACGTAAAGCAAGATGTTGATGTGTTCCTTGCTTCTGACCTCGTTGTTAGATGTAAATAAATATGAGTCATGTTTCTGACCTAGTTGTTAGACATAAAGCATGACGTTGTGATTCCTCGCTTCTAACCTAGTTGTTAGACGTAAAGCGAGATGATGATATTACTTGCTTCTAACCTAGTTGTTAGATGTAAAGCAAGATGTGACTGACACTGAGCTACCAGCTTAACCACTGTGACATTGAGCTAGTGTAGTACTGTGATGTGACAACCTAGTGCTGTAATAAGGTATCATTTTTACTGATACATGTTTGATGCAGATGATGATAGCATTCTTTCTAGAATGATGATGATGTTGATGAAGAAAACTTTCGATGACTCGTAAATGTGCTAGACAATGGTTCAAGATGATATTGACGATACTGTCCTCCAAATGCCACTGATGATGCAAACCTCTCTTGCCTGATGTTGATGAAGAATACCCTTCTTTTTAAGGGGGAGTGTTGAAATAATGTAACTGCGAAGAGCATTCTTATTATTTTTTTGTTATTGGATTAAATCCCCATTGTGGATTAATCATGTCATTATTATTATTAGATTAAATCCCCATTGAGGATTAATCATGTCATTATTATTATTATTGTTATTGTATTAATCCCCATTGAGGATTAATCATGTCGGTAATTGTATAAGGACCAAATCCCCTTTTGCAGATTGGTCATCGGACAATTACAAAGGGAAGAATAAGAAGTCATCCCCAATAGTTATAATGGAAAACCCAGAATTAATTAAAGGTGGGTTTACCCACCCAGAGTGAGAGGTTGGCCCTGCCAGATGGTGACCTTTCACACGTGCCCGGTTGATATAAATAAGAGGCTAGTGCCTCACTTCTTAGACACACTTCACTTGCTCATTATATTATGAGGCAAGCTGCAATTGGAAGTTGGAAAGAGGAGAAGAAGGGTGGTGCATCTCTTGGGGAGGAATTTCTGTATTGGTTTGAGTTATCTCTTGAACATTATATAAGCCATTTATGATAAGGAAGTTTTTGTTGGGTTTTCTTCCCCTAGAGGGTTTCCCAAGATAAATGTTGTGTCTCTTATGAATGTGTATTTCTTAGTGATCTTGTTCTTATTATTCTCTTATCTCATGAAATGCAAAGAACTATAATAATGGAATAAACATTAACAAAGGTTGCATCTAGATGAAGATTTATGTGGAGCTGCAAACCACATGGATGAAGATGATGACAAGTTGGAAACTTTCATCACAATGGAGAAGGATTAGAGGACCATTTTGATCATTGGAGGAGTCAATATATTCCTATCAAGAAGTTGTAGAGAGGGTAGTACAAATGTTGCAGATACGACAGAAGGACAACAAGATGAGACTGTCATGGAGGAGGAGGAGCAGATACTAAAGTTTGTCCCAACAGAAGGAGAACTCCCAGTTGGATTTCTTACCCAATGGGAAATGGAACTAAAGGAACTAGAGGATTGGTTAGATAGTCTGGCACTAGGAGGTGGCTTCCATAATATATCCATGCCAGAGGAGACACACCAGCACGAGTTGCAGCTGGAGGAAGATGGAAAGGAACCAACCGAAGAACTGACAGGAATCAATCTGCTAGAAGTAAAAGTTGAACAGAAGCCCAGTAATGAGGAGACTACAGAAGTGGAGGATGTAGTAGAGTGGCAAGTTAATGCCACAAGATATGGAGAATATAACATGGGAGATATGTGTGATTTACCCAGAGACAAGTAAGAAGTGTAGCAAGCTAGTCTACAATAGGAGAGCCAGCTGATGGAGCAATTGGACGAGGTGGTTGAGGAGATAAATAAGCTGATGTCAAGGTTAGAAAAAGAAGTGGTCAGCAAGGAGAATCTGGAAAAAAGGAAACATGAACGAGCAGTGGGGATGATGTAGGAGAAGAAACAAGGTAGAGGAGCAGAGAGACAGCTCCAAGAAAAAGTTTGGAATCCAAGAGGATTTCAACCACGCTAGAAAGATCATGAGCAGGAGCTCATGATTTTCGTAGTCATGGATTATGATGCAAAAGCATCGCTCCACCTTAACATGCGCCATTCGAATTACATGCATGGTGCGCATTCAAGGAAGGAGAGGTGCCACCCTCTCATTTTTCCTCAAGAATCAAAAGCATGATCCAGACATTTAATGAGGAAAATTTGGAAGAGACAAATTGTTCCTTCGCACAAGCTAGAGATAAGGTCACCATTAAGTGGTTGATGGTAGGAGGGATATGCATACAATTTGGAGCAGATTTCCATCATTGTAATTTCCCCATTAGACATGTGTTTTGAATGGTGATTTGAAGCCACTAGTTTGGCTTGGAGGGAAGCTCGTCGATCCCCTCTTGTATAAATATTTGTATTGTTTTCAGTAGAAAAAGCTAGCTAAGATAGAGTTAGTCAAGAGAAGAAATTCATAGGAGATAGGGAGAGAAATACAGAGAGTCGAGACTCAGCTATAGCTCGAACTCCACTATTGTAATTTGACATTCCATCATTAATAGAAAATGACAGTTTTTCCTGTTACTAATTTCTGTGAAATGGATGTTGACATATGAATGTCATTTGTATGCATTTGAGTTGTATATGAATGTTAGAAATAATCTATAAAGATAGAGATATAGTTTTCTATCTGTAAGTGTGTTGAATTAAGTCTGGTTATCTAAGAGAAGTGCAAGGAGTACGCGATGGAGGGTGGAAAATCTTTGAGTTGATGCAAGGAGTGTGTGTCTGAACTCACTGAAGTCGAAAGAGAAACTACCAGGAAGGCACACCAGGATAATTCATAGACTCGAGGAGAAATTTCAAGGTGGTTAAGTACCTTGGAAGGAAATATTGTATAAGGGAAGATACAGTCCAAAGTTACTAAACACTCTGAAGTACTCTGCCAAGAGGGCATCATGTTGGTGTGAAACCTACACCAAAAGGTGTTTTTTTTCGCATTTCGACATTTCGACATTTCGACATTTTGGAATTCCTATGGTGAAGTGTTTCGACACTCCAAATCCCGATATCCAGAACTCCGAAATGGATTTAGATCAACGGTTCGGTATTTTTTCGTTTCACATTTTGGTGTTTCTGTGTTTCTATGATGAAGTGTTTCAACAATTCCAACTCCCGGTATCTGTAACTCTGAAATAGAGTCAGATCAACGGTTTGGTATTTCATCATTTCACATTTCAGCATTTCGGCATTTTATCATTTCTGTGTTTCTGTGATTAAGTGTTTCGACACTTCCAACTCTCGGTATCTGAAACTCCGAAACAGAGTCAGATAAATGGTCTGGTATTTTAGCATTCTGCATTTCGCAACTTCAGGACTCCTGTGATGAAGACTCTCAACTCTTGACTTCTCCAACTCCTGATATCTGAAACTCCAAAATAGAGTTTAGCTTCTGATACCTAAAATGGAGTTTAGCTTATGATCTTGCCATGCGATCATTGTTGTGTTGTTGGTCATGATCTTTGCCATCAATGACAAACACGCATACTCTTCCTCTGTCTGAAAACATGCCAGCAATATCCCCCTTTGGCATTGATGGAATCCCCTTGAAGAACATCCAATTATACCACTGTAGAATCTTTGAAATTACCACACTTTGTCCCCCTTTGACATCAATGTCAAAGAAGATACACTCTCCCCCTGAGTTGTTGCAGTACATACTCCCCCTGTCAACTATGAGCAGCTTAGAAATACAACAGATATTCAATAAGTACTCCCCCTGACTAGGTGAATAGATTAGAAGAACGAAGTTATAACCACCAATGTTTGACGAAGATATCCAAAAGGGTTCATTGCTAATGGCTTAGTAAAGATATCAGCTATCTGTTATGTGGAAGGAATATAATTTACCTGAATAATTTTGTTTGTAACTTCTTCTCTGAGAAAATGGTATTTTATTGGTATGTGCTTAGATTTTGAATGAAGTACAAGATTCTTAGAGAGACTGATGGCACCGATGTTATCATAGTGAAGTGGAATGGGATCAGTGTAAGTTACCTTTAAATCTGCAAGAGTTTGTATCATCCATAAAATCTGAGTGCAGCAAGTAGCAGCAAAAATGTGCTCTGCTTCTATAGTTGATAAGGAAATAGATCCTTTCTTTTTACTAAGCCATGCTACTAATGAGTCACCCAGGAAGAATGCTCCTCCACTGGTGCTTTTTCTCTCATCAACACAGTTTGCCCAATCTGCATATGAATAAGAAGTTAACTGAAAATTTTGATTTCTGGGATTCCACAGACAATAATTCATTATTGCCTTCAAGTATTTGAATATCCTTGTGACAGCTACCAAATGACTTTGTTTAGGAGCAGACTGATAACAACCTACTGTTCCAATAGCTTGCATTATATCAGGACGGGATGTTGTGATGTACAGAAGACTGCCTATCATTGATCGGTATGTATTTTGATCAACATCAGGTGACATATCATCTTTATTGAGCTTCCAACCAACCACTATAGGTGTACTAACAGGAGAGGAATCCTCCATCTGAAATTTCTTCAACATCTCTTTCAAATATTTTTCTTGAGATATAAAAACTCCTGCAGAACTATGTTTTACTTGTAAACCAAGAAAATATGACAGTTCTCCTATCATGGACATCTCAAACTCTGTTTGCATAGAGTTAACAAACCACTAGATAGATGATTCATTAGTACAACCAAAAATAATATCATCTACATAAACCAAAACAACTAGTAAATTATCACCTTTAGACTTAATGTAGAGATTGTTGTCAACAATACCTTTCTCGAACCCTTTGTCTTGTAAAAATTTGTCCAGTCTATAATACCAATATCGTGGTGCTTGTTTCAGTCCATATAAGGCCTTCTTCAGCTTGCAAACATAATTAAGATTATCTGTCAATGAGAATCCTTCAGGTTTCTCCATATATACTTCTTCCTCTAGATCTCCATTAAGAAAAGATGACTTAACATCCATCTGATACACTTTAAAGTTCTTATGGCATGAATAAGAAAGAAACATTCTAATGGCTTCCAATCTTGCCAATGGTGCAAAAGTTTCATCAAAGTCCTGACCTTCAACTTGTGCATACCATTTACAGACCCATCTATCTTTATTTCTAACAACTTGTCCTTTTTCATTCATTTTATTTTTGAACACCCATTTGGAACCTATTACATTCTTATCTTCAGGTCTAGGGACAAGCTCCCAAGTATTTTTCTTCTCAATATTATCAAGCTCTTCATTCATTGCTCTAATCCAATCATCATGCTAGTTGGCTTCATAAAAAAATTTAGGTTCAGTCATAGATTAAAAAACAACATGAGATTTTTCTGAGTCTTTAATCAATTTCCTTCTTGTCTGAACTCCTTTATTTATATCTCCAATTAGCTGATTTTCAGGATGATTCTTTATAACAATTCTGAGAGGTGATTTTTCTTCTTTCTGCTGATTTGTGTCAGCCTGAGTATTCATATCTTCATCTGATTCATATTGTTCCCTTTCTAATCCTTGGACCTGTTCATCTTCATCTTCAACTATATCTTTTGTGCTTGGTTCAACACTACTTATATTGTTGACCAAGATTTTTTCATCAACTTTTATGTCTACACAATCAACCAATCTATGCAGTCTCTTGTTGTAAAATTTGTACCCTTTACTGTTTGTAGCATAACCCAAGAACATACCTTCATCAGCCCTGTCATCATATTTGCCAATATTTTCATCATTGTTCTTGATATAGCATTTACTCCCAAAGACTTTAAAATGCTTGATTGAAGCAGCTCTTCCAAACCATAGTTCATAAGGAGTCTTGTCACTGTGTGGCCTAAGATGAGCTTTGTTAAGGATATGAACGAATATATGAATTTCTTCTACCCAATATGTCTGAGGTATGTTCCTTTCATTCATCATTAATCTTTCCATTTGTTGTACTGAACTATTCTGCCTCTCAACAACTCCCTTTTGTTGTGGAGTCCTTGGAATTGTGTACTCTCTTTTGATCCCATGTTTATCATAGAACTCTTTGAAGTTCCATGAACTAAACTCTCCTCCTCTATCATATCTTACTGCCTTTAATCTTTTTCCTATTTGATTCTCAGTTAGAGCCTTAAACACTTTGAATTTTTCAAATGCTTCAGATTTTTCCTTGAAAAAGGCAACCCATGTTAGTCTAGAATAATCATCAATAATCAACATAAAATAATTTTCTTTTCCTGTACCTTCTTTCCTTGATGGTCCACATAAATCCTTATGTACTAACTGGAGAGGTTTTTCTGTTGAAGGAAAGTTTTAAGATTTGAACTGAGTGTGAGTAATCTTTCTTATCTGGCAGGGTTTACATACAGAGTCGTATGGCTTTGATATCTTCGGAAGATCTTTTACTACCCCATTGTTTCTGAGCTTGATTATATGATCAAAATTTAGGTGTCCAAGTCTCCTATGCCACAACCAAATTTCATCATACTTGCTTAAGTGGCATTCTTCTTTTTCTTCTTTTAACACATAGACATTGTTTTCTGTTCTTATCCCTTTTGCAACTAGCTGTCCTAAATTCACAGATTTTATTCTACAGTCTTTAGAGGTAAAAACGACTTCACATCCTCGGTCATAGACTTGACTGAAACTAAGCAGATTATGTTTTAGACCTTATACAAACAACACATCTTGAACTTTCCCTTTTTCATTACTCAAACTTACCATTCCTTTACCTTTTATTTTTCCTGGTGCATCATTTCCAAAAGTTACATTCCCTGATTTGCTTTCACTTAGAGTTATAAACTTACTTTTGTCTCCATTCATATGCTTGGAACATCCACTGTCAATATACCAGGGATTGTTTTGTCGTTGGGCTGATAACACTAGTCCACACTTGTCATTTTCTTTCTTCTTCCAAACCTTGACATTTTCAGCAGTGGGGATCAAATCTAGCTTGTAATTCCTTAAGCGACAATCTGCAGCTTTATGTTCGTAGTTATGATAGTTGTAACATTCTGGTTCACTAAATAGAAGATCATAGCGATTGTTATGCTCATAACTATTGTTATGGTTAACCTACGTCCTTTTCCCAGCCATCGCATGATTTATAGTCTGAGGTTGTTTGTTGCTTGGTTGTATCGATCTTTGTTGTGGAAGATGGTTATTCGTTGAATATCTTGATTGTTCATATCTAAATCTTAAAGAACAGTTTATAGCTTTGTGACCAAAATTAGATTAGAAAAAACAATAACCATAGAAAAAACCTTTGTACCTTGAAAAAGTCTTTTTTCTTTGAGGAGGTCGATTTCTTTCATGCTGATAATCTCTCTAATCTACAAATTCGGTTCTAGTACTTTTTCTTTCCTTCCCTCTTGGTGGCTGATTTTCTTTCTTTGTTTCTGCAAAGTCACTATTGTCAATGTTTGAGGATTTGAAAAACTTGATAGGTTTTGTATTACTTGGATGATCACTACTTGATCCTTCTTCATACCCCAATCCATCTTTCAACTTTGGGTTTCTTTACTGGTTTAGAATGGAGGTTAATCCTTCTGAGGCTTTAATACTTGGCAGATTTTGGTGATACAATCCCTTAAACTTCTCCATTTCTTTTCTGGTTTTTACTATCTCTTCTTCTAAGGCTTCACACCTTGCTTTCTTCTTTGATAATTTTTGTTTTAGAATGTCTTCTATTTTCTTTGCCTCTTCTAAATCCACTTTTAGTAGAGCAAAGTCTTCATCAGTTTTTTTGTCATTCATTTTAAACTGCATCAACAATCATTTTTGTTTTCTCTTCTTACATCTGAGTCTGTCAATTTCTTCCAAGGCACTGATTAATTCACCTTCCATATCCACCACATCTTCTTCATCATTCATTTCACCTCCTGTGATTTTATCATCAAGATCTGTTAAGAACCAAATATCAATATAGCATAGAAAAACCTCAAGAAAAGTACTCAACGCCTTGAAAAAGAGATAATTTCATATAATAAGCCTCTTCGAGGGGGAAACCTCCTTTTACTCCACTTAAATGTTCAAGTACAAGATGATTAAAAATGAAAATGTCTCCTTGGTATATATAGGAGACTAGGAGGTATAATTACAACTAATGGCCTAAAGCCGACATAA
>ML782123.1:180425-216840 GCA_009831015.1 Picea engelmannii | reverse complement strand
TTTCCTTACGAGACCTTAGGGCGGCCAACGGAGCCGTTAAACTCGTCAGGGTGGTCCATACCAAACGGCTTGGGTTATTTAGACAACCCCGGACCGGTTCCACTCTCCCAGTTGACGGACGGTCATTTTCGCCCGTCAACACTATGTTTCTATGATGAAGTGTTTCAACACTTCCAACTACCGGTATCTGGAACTATGAAATGGAGTCAGATCAACAGTCCAATATTTTGGCATTTTACATTTCACAGCTTTGGGACTCCTGTAATGAAGAGTTTCGACTCTTGACTCCTCCAACTCCTGGTATCCAAAACTCCAAAATATAGTTTAGCTTATGATACCTGAAATGGAGTTTAGCTTCTGATCTTTCCATGTGATCATCATTGTGCTATTGGTTGTGATCTTTTCCATCAATGAAAAACACGCATACTCTGCCTCTGTCTAAAAACATGCCAACAGTACTGAGCTCTCTCCTGATTCTATTATAATATTGTAATGTTTTTTAATATACTGCTTCATTTGTTATATGTATGAGTTTTGAGACAAGGTGCATTGGCTAGTGTGCTATAATTCTAAGGATTTACATAGAGAAGATATAAATTTATATGGATGTCATATATATATATATATATATATATATCACAATGTATAACTCTATTGTGATGGAATAACTATTGTGATAAATATGTGACAGTTTTGATCAAAACTGTGTTTATCATGTATAAGTTGAATATGTGTGTGTGTTGTTTTACTTCTTAGTCCTAATAATCTGTCAAATATGTCATGAATGCTAAATCTAAGGAATATTTGTGTGTTTAGCCTTCATCCATGTCACAGGACCTTATGGTATCTATGATTCTCTCTACATCTCGGGTGAGTCCTTCCTCAGCCTTGGTCGAGGAATGATATGACGGTGATCTAGGGTTTTTGTTGGACAAATATAAACAAACCTTGGGTATAAACTCCCCAGTGTTAGGAAGGTGTTCAAAAAAAGAAGAACGCAGAGTAATAAATAAATAAAGATGCATAAATAAAAAACAAAACACACACAATACAATAGAGACACATATATACATGGTTCACCCAATGTGGGCTATGTCCACAAGAGAAATTACAAGTCCTTCCTATATTATTATACAACAAAAGAAAGGATACAACCTACAACATACTCATTGTAACCTCCTATTATTTTATCATAGTCCCCTCTCTCATAAAACAATATTCACTCACATATATCACCACAATACAATTCACTCATACATAACAAAGGGTTTCCTTCTAAGGAAAAAAACCCTAACATGACTTCTACCATCATATCTACAACCTAATGATAAATGGTCTAGATTGAATACAAAATTACAATATTCTAAAAGGCAATTTTCCCAAAAAAATCTCTTCAGGGGCACTTCCCTTGAACCCTTGCCAAGGAGGGCTCCAAAAAGAATTCACCTTGCCCCCCCCGCCTGGACCCCCCTGGCGACATATGTGGGGGGGAAAGCCCCCACCCCCGCCTGGACCCCCCTTGTGACAGAGGTGGGGGGGGTATCCCCCCCCCCCTTACTAGGAAATTGGATCCAAACATGACTAAAACAATACCTTTGAATAAGGAAAATAATCAGGCTCCACAACCAACAATCTCTCACTTGGAGATTGATTACAACATCTCCATTGTTGTTGTACCTTATTGACTATGATCCACCTTGGACCTGTAAAGTTTCTCATCTTCACCTTCAAGTTTGAAGGCCAACTAAAACTAGGAAGGAACTCAGTTTTTCCCTGGTTACTACCTTTGATAACATGTCTGCGGGATTCTAACTATTATGTATCTTTTTCAAATTCAATTGTCCATCTTCCAAAATGGATTGTATGAAGTGGTACTTGAGTTGTATATGTTTAGTATTATAATGGAAGTTTTATTTCTTTGCAATACGAATGACACTTCATCTTTCATAGTAAAACCTATTATTCTCCTAGTGCTTTCCCAATTCCTCCATAAACCTATATAACAAAATCATATCTTTACTAGTCTTTGTAGCAGCAACATACTCTACTTCCATTGCTGAAAGTGCAACAATATTTTTCCATTTTGAAATCCAAAACACTGTTGTTCCGCCTACAGTAAAAGCATACCCTATGGTGCTCCTCCTACTATCTTTATCACCTCCAATATATGGATCAACATGTCCTTGTAGAATAGTGTTTGAACCTCCAAAACATAATTCATTAGTAGTAGTGCCTCTCAAATACTTGAGAATACACTTTACTTCCTCCCAATGTTCTTTCCTAAGATTATTCATATACATGTTCACAACTCCCACTACATGTGCAATATCTAGTCTTGTGTACACCATCTCATACATCAAGCTCCCAACTACTGATGAATAAGGGATCATGGACATGTATTTTATATGATCCTATGGCTTGGGACACATTTCCTTGGTTAATTTGAAATGGCTAGCCAATGGTATACTAACTAGTTTTGCATTTTGCATTATCAACCTCTCCAACACCTTCTCTATGTACTCACCCTGAGACAATATCAATTTATGATTTTTCTTGTTTCTTGTTATTCTCATACAAAGGATTTCTTTTACAGCACCCAAATCCTTCATCACAAATGAATTAGCTAGTTTCCTTCTGAGAACATTTATATTTTCCATGTTAATCCTTGCAACAAGCATGTCATCTACATATGATAGCAAAATAACATAGCTTTGATTTTCTAGCCTCTTAAAATAAACACAATGATCAGAATTACATCTAATATAACCTTGTTTTGTCATAAAATTTTCAGATTTCAAATACCATTTCCTTGGAGATTGCTTTAGACCATACAATATCTTCTTCAACTTGCATACCAAATTATCCTTCCCTTTGACCTCATACCCCAGTGGTTGCTGCATATAAATATCTTCCTCCAAATCCCCATGGAGAAAATATTTTTTTACATCTAATTGTTCAATATGCAAATATTCTACTACTACAATACTTAAAATAGTCCTAATTGAAGTCATGTTAACAAAAGGATAAAATGTTTCATCAAAATCTATAACTTTCTTATGTGCAAACCCCTTTACAACAAGTATGGCTTTGCACCTCTTTTTTTCTCCATATTCTTCCTTCAACTTGTAAAACCATTTATTTTGCAGTGCTCTTTTTTTTTAAGGAATCTTAACCAAGTCCCAAGTTTGGTTATTTACCAAGGAATCCACTTCCTCTTTCATGCCTTTCCCCCACTTATTTTTAGTGTCTACTTCCATTGTCTCTTCATAACTTTCTGGTTCACCAAAATCAATCAACAATAAATAATACAATGAAGGAGAGCATCATTTAGGGGGTCTACTTAACCTGGTAGATATTCTAACAACACTTGTAGCAGTTTTAGATACATGGTACTCCTATTTTTGCACATTTTTATTTTATGGTACCTTTGGAATTTCATTTTCTTTGATTTCATCAAACACTGTGTATTATGTGTTTTCTTTTTCTTGTTTCTTTCCCTGCAACTGATATTTGTACATGACCTTGTCATTGAATACCACATCTCTACTCCTAACAATTTTTTTATTTTGACAATCCCATAAGCGATAACCGAAATCGTTAACATTGTATCCAATAAAGGTACACTTCTTGTATTTTTCCTCAGGCTTTGTTCAATTTTATTTATTAATATGGACAGTTTCTTAACAGTTGAAAGTCTTCATAAATGAGTACCTTACCTTTTTACTTGTCCATGCCTCCTCTAGAATTCCACCCTCCAAGGAGCTTGAAGGAGCTCTATTTATTAAGTAAAGAGAAGTATCTATAGCATCTACCCAAAACTCTAAGAGAAACATTGCATGCAATCTTATACTCCTTGCACGTTCTATGTTTGTCATGTTCATCCTTTCTGACACACCATTTTCTTGTGGTGTTCTTGGAATTGTATTCTCTCTACTAATCCCATGGTATGAACAGTAATTATCAAACTCCTTGTTGCGGTATTCACCTCCATTATCTGATCTGAGACACTTCAACCTTTTTCCTGTCTCATTCTCAACCAAAACTTTCCATTTCTTAAAAGTGTCAAAAAATTCATATTTTTGTCAAATTCAATAAACCCCAAGTTTTCCTAATTGCATCATCAATAAAAGTAACATAATAAATAGATCCACCAAGATATGATACATCAGTTGGTTCCCGTACATCTGTATGCATAAGCTTTAACTTTTCACTCTTCTTTTCCTTTCCAACTCTAATAAATATGACTCTCTTTTGTTTTCCATAAGCACTTTGCTCACAAAAATCCAAATGCACTTGTTTAAGATCTGGAAAAAAATTCCTTTTGTGGAGTATATTCATCCCTTTCTCACTCATGTGTCCAATCCTATGATGCCACAATGTTGTATCCACTCTCGTAGAAGTTAAATATATAGAAGATTCAACATTACCAATACATAAATAAAATGTACCTACCTGATCTCCTTTTTCTATTATCGGTTATCCTTTAGTGACCTTCCATGCATTCTCTATAAATGTAGATATACATCCTTCACTTCCCAACTACCATGTTGAAATCAGATTTCTTCTTAAACATGGAACATGTATCACCTATTTCAGCAACCATTGGTATTCATTCTTTAACTTTATTCATCCAAAATCACCTTGAACATAATCTTGAAAATATCTCTTATGGGGTGTGGTATGAAATGAAGCCCCTAATTATAATACCTAATAATCAGTAATACTATCTAAATAAATAATCAAAGCATATTCTAACACATCATCTACTACATTTGCTTCCTGATTTTTCTCCTATTGTTCATCTCCTTGTTTCTTTGGAGATCTTCAATCTTTCTTCATATGTCCTTTCTTCCCACAATTCCATAACTCGATCTTTTCTAGTCTAGATTTGGATCTTCCCTTCCTAGACTTCCCATGGTTCCCTAGGTTATTTCCTCTTTCCCTTTGTCTTCCCATATTCTCCATGGTCAATGCATTTCCTGATATATCACCTGTTATTTTCTATCACATTTCCTTGCTAAGGATAACACCAACAATATCATCGAATTTTAGAGTGTTTGAATTGGACACAAAGTTACTTACAACCATGACCAATTTGTTCCAAATTTTTGGAAATGAGCACACTATGAGAATATTCCTAACCTCATCATCAAAGTTCACTACTACAAAAATTAGATTATTAATAACCATATTAAGTTAATTTAAATGATTTACAATAGACTCCCCTTCTGACATCTTCATATTAAGTAATCGCTTCATTATAAATACCTTGTTGGAAGCCGAGGGTTTTTCATATAGTTTATCCAATTCCTTCATCAGATCCTCTATTGTCTTTTCTTTTGAAATTTTGAAGGCCACCAACACTTCCAGACATAGTCATATCGTTCCTAGTGTCCTTCTATCAAGAACTTCCCATTCTTCATCCTTCATACTCGTTGGTTGCTTTGTTTTTCTCCCCAATAGTAAGAAAATATCCTTATGATATAGATAGAATTTCATTTTCATATTCCATAACTGATAGTTTTATCCATTAAATTTCTCAACCCTAAAATTTCCATTGTCTACCATTGCTCCCACTCGAACCAGGAACCCTCTTTTCCTACGAGTTACCTTTTTCTCGGATATCAATTGTTAGAAAAAAAAGGGATTATAGAGAAATGAAATAAAATAGATGTGGAAATAAAACATAGAAGATATACAATACAATAGAGATAAAGATATACATGTTTCACGCAATGTGGGCTACATCCACCATAGAAATTGGCATTCCTTCCTTTATTATTATCCAACAAATGAAGGGATATAACCTATAAGATATCCTCTCTAACTTCCTCTTCTTTTATTATAGTCTTCTCTCTCGTAATACAATATTCACTCACATATATCGACGCAATACAATTCCCTCATACATAAAATAGGGTTTCTTTCTAGGGAGAAAAACCCTTACATAAATTATACCATCATATATGAAACCTAATGATGAATGGTCCAAATGACTATGAAATTACAATATTTTATAAGGAAATTTTCCCAAATATTTCTCTTTGGGGGCACTGCCCCAAAACCCCCACAAGGGGGGGGATCCAAATTATTATTGTCGTCCCCTCTAGTGATAGATGTGGGAGGGGGAATCCCCCCCACACCCCCCTGTCAAGAAATGGAATGCAAACATGGTTGAAATAAGACCTCTAAATCAAGAAGATAATTAGGCTCCACAACCAACAAAAGGACGAACACAAACGTGGATCAAAATTCCCAACAAATGGTTTCACTGTCAGAACCTGAAAGTCTTGTCAGGAACGATGAAGGAAATAAATGAGGTGGCATCCATCTTGGGAGGATATTTAAGACTAGTTGGCTGCAAAAGAGCATGAGTTTTCCCTATGAGAAACCTAAGGACCAAGAGTTAATTCCAACTAATGGAAGGATAGGTATATATACAAGGATATGCATGAGTTGTTCTTTGTTGAATTTCATTTTTTTTTTTTGAATGGTAAAAAGGAAAGATGTTACCAATTCTCCTGTGTGGTCGTTGGTACTAGTGGCTTGGGATGAAGCCAAGCATGAAGAAATGAAAGTGTTGGATAACAAGTGAACTTGGGCTATCGACTTCTAGTTTGATCGAGTAAAAGAAGGCTACATTGTTGAATTTGTCATGGAATACACCAACTCTTTCAGTGAGGCTGAAATAAAGTTTACAGAAGGAGAGAGAAAGAGGATGTTGGAGGAAATTTGACTTTGGATAAAAATGTTTCTTGTGGAGAAAGGTCTTATGCACATGGAGCCCAATCTAATGGCTGAGTAAACTCCCCTGGTGCATGGGTGGGGATGATATTTTGTAAATATGGGGGAAATTCAAAGAAAATTTGCGTCGGTTAAGGATGATCCAAAAATTCTTCAAATGAGATGAGGTATGGAATCAAACTAGAGGATCAAAGGAGAAAAAGAGCCAAAAGGTATGCAAGAATAGTTGAGATATGAAAAAGAGAGAAAGAGAGAAGTGGAAAATAATTAGCCAATGACAGGTGATGAAGGGTCGGGCCCAAGATGAAGAGAAAATAAACCACACTAGGTGGTAGTGTTGGAGAGTATGTTGTTCCGGAGTGGAGCATAGGAGAGGATAGACCCACAAAGAGGCATGGAATAGAGGATATGGTGTCCAATAGGGATACCAATGGTGATACTAGTTCAGGTCTAGGTGAAGAAGTCCACACCCCTTGGTTGTTACAGAGTGTTGCAATCTTAGAAGAAGATAAAGCGTAGAGCAGTGGTAGGTTAATAAGAAGAGAGGATGGTGCATGTAGCACTGGCATGCTATTTGGAGAATGATATTGCATGCAAAGTGGCAATGTGTAGATCAAATTTGGAGACAAGGCATATATTTGTAGTGCGTAGGTTGGCTCAGAAGAAAGAGAACAAATTTGTGGTGTGTAGTTAGGACAGGAAGGTAGAGCGTAATGTGTTGATGCACTAGAAGAAGAGGAATATGGAGGCTCCCCTAGTGGTGGGGGAGAAAAATTGAAAATAGTAGTACATGTCTACAGGTAGACAACTCTTTGGGTCACCTGACGAGATGTTTCAGAAGAAGATGGACTCACCCCCGTTTGTACCACCCCCCTTGCACATTTTTAATCAAGAAGAAAACACAACATATAGTGAATATATTGGAGTAGAATAAAGAGAAGAAGATAAAAATGAGTTTAGAAGAGGTAGATTACAGATTTGAGAGATTTGAATCAAGATGAGTTTAGAAGTGTTGGAGAAGAGGATTTTGCAACAGAAATGCAGAAAATCCATAACAGAGTCAGAGAGAAGCTACAGGACAGCAGTAAAAAATACAAGAGTAGAGTTGATCAAAAGAGAAGAGAAGTTCAATTTGAAGTTGGAGAATAATTTTTATCTCATTTGAGAAAAGAGAGATTCCCAAGGGGAACGTACAACAAGTTAAAGATGAAAAATATAGGACCATGTAGGATTCTCAGAAAATTTGCAGCGAATGCTTATGAGATTGATTTGCCAAACAATGTTGGGATATCACTGATATTCAATGTTGAATACCTGTATCCTTACAGGAAATATGAAGCAAGAGAATTAGATGATTAGAAATAAATTCAGTGGGAAGAGAAATTTCCCACAGCAGAAAAACCTCAGATGGAGAAAATTATTGAACAAAGGGATGGAAAGAAAACCAGGAGGAAGACATAGACATATCCTGAGTACTTAGTGAAGTGGAAAGATCATCTAATGGAAGATGCAAGTTGGGTCACAGAACCTGATATTTTGAAGCATGGAAAAATAGTGCAGGAGCTCATGGATAGGATTCCATGAAAATATTTTAACCATGGGAGTATGATGCAGGAGCATTGCCTTCAAAGTCAACAAGACATGCATGGAGGTAGAAGAATGACATCTTAGCAATGACAGAGTTTCAAATCAAGCATTTAACTTAGAATTTAATCGACTGTTGAGATATTTTTGAATACAACATTTTAAAATGTAACTTGTTTGTAAAGTCTAGAAGGACTGTAAGAAATTCCAGATATGGAGTGTTGACTCTATCTGGCAATAAATAGTAGTTATTGTCATAGGACAAAGTAGGTAATAGCTTTGAATTTGAAATGATATATTTCAGAACAGGACGAGAGAGCTCGTGGAGCGGTCCTTAGATAGTTTTTCAGCATTGTATTGTAACATATAGAACGGATAGACAGAATAGAGAGATCAATAGAGCAAAGTAGAGTAGCAGAAAACACTATGTATTTTTTTTTTCATGAATGAATAGAACAAGTAGAAAATGTTCCAAAACCTTGGAATCTGTTCATTTCATGTGTGGTTGAATGAATTTTATTCTGTGTGTATGATTTATTACTTCGTTCATGTATGATTGTTAGAGAGAGATTGACTGTATGAGTTCATGATGAAGATGGTTGAGTTTCAATCGTTTCTTTTATGATACTTGTATGCAAGGTGTGAATCTCGAATGCAAGGAGTGCATCGATTGATTCTTGGATTGACTCAGAGAAGTTTAGATAGAATCAGAGAAACTCAGACCAGGTGCAAGGTGTACACAACATCAAAAGGCCAACAAGCTTCAAAGAACCAACGCAGAAGAACGCCAAGTGGGCGAGAAGCATTTTCTTTTCAAGAAAATCCTTCGAAATGAATTATTTCAAATCCCGAGAATGCAAAGTGTGCATGGGAGATCGAAATCCTTTTAAGGATAGAATCTCATAAGAGATAACACTTTTCACGAGTGTTGATGAGGTCCTAGAGGCAGATTAGTTAGGGAACAAAATTTTGGAATCTTTGAAGGCAGATAAATATTCCAAGGAGGAGAGATATCAGAAGCTCAAGAGGAAGAACGACTGTGAACGTCATATCACAGGGAAGAATATCGACAGCCATCATATTAGAAGAAGTGTGGGAACCTTATCACTTCATGTATAGAGGAGAGAAGCTATTGAGATTGAAACTTGAGATTTATGGAGTCTGGAGACCTAGAATGGAATTTTGACCATCCGATTAGTGGGATAGATCTCAGACATCAAATCCCTAGAGGCTAATACCAAGTGTCAAATTACCAAGAGGAATCCTAGTCATTGGTTTCTAGAAGCTCAGAAGGGAGAGTAGGTTGAAACTTGATATTTCTGAAGCCCGGAGTGTCATAACGTAGAGGTGGGATCTCAATCGTCTGATTGATCAAGTGTGAGTCATCAGATATCATAGGCGCACAAGGAGTCAAGTTGAGACTTGAAATACCCAGAGCGTGGATAGCTGAAGGGTCATGAGTCATTGATCTGTGAGGAGACACTTGTCAACAGATCTCATACTCTGGGAAAAGATGAAGTAAGTTTTCAGTTTGAGAATTGAAAAAGTTGGAGCACGGAGACCTGAAGTCCCAGAATAAGATTTGGGTCATTGGATTCAGAGGACACATGGTGAGAGATAAGAATTTTGCTAACTCGCAACTAGGGAAAGTCAAAGGGTAGAGTTATAAGGATTTTTGAACCCGAGTTCATGATTTGATCGTAGACATCAATTGAGGGAGGAGCATGGACTATTGATTCGCCCAAGGAGATATCATGGAATCGGACATCGAGAGAAGAGAGGCGAGTGATCCCCTAACTTCGTGAAACGTGAAATATCGATAAGTGTTTTAGGTTGAAGCTCAGGTCACTGTCGAAGTTCATATGGAGGGAGGAGCTAGCAAGTGCTAAGCCTTGTCGAAATTTTGGAGATCAGGAGGGTCGACGTGACTCACATGCAAAGGTTCGATACAGGATTTCATGACATGCCTTTTAATTTGGCTTGTGGTCACAGGTAGGGGTCACGTGGAGAAGGATAAGGGAGGAGCTAGGAAGCTCTAATCTCCTATCAAAATTTCAGAGGTCGGGAGAGTCAGGGTGACTCACATACAAAACACCCAATACATGAAATTGTGAAACACCTTTTGAGAGGCGTGCGGTCACAACCGGTGGTTGCATGGAGGAAACTTGTGCCTAGTTCATGTTCGCATGGGTACAATTCATAGAGGACCTGTGGATTTGTTTATTATAGGTTCCAAAAGGGACCAAAAAGAGCTAATCCATCTCAGTTTAGTGAAGATCCAGTGACCGGGAGGTCAGCAAACCCTGTTGAGGTATGGGGGCTGCATTAGATCCCATCTAACAAATTTTGACGTCCTTCTTTAATTATGGCTTGTATTTCTGATTTTACCTCATCGGTATTTAAGGATTCCTCAACCTTCATGAAAATTTCATATTCCAATCTTTTGTTAAATTCTTCATCCAGGATCCTTATTTCTTCTTGATTTTGACAATTCTTCTTTTGTTCTTTCAATATCTTGACCTCATCCAATAGTTTTTTATTATGGTTTCATAATCTACATATCTCTTCATCTTTCTTTTTCAAATCTTTCCTTGAATCATCATTTTCCCAATTTGATTTACTATTATTTTCTTCCTTTAAGTTCTTAATTGTTATGACCCAAGGGGGGCATATATGTGGCTAAATGTATATGATATGACCCAAATGTTATCATCCAATTTCTTACGAATATCATAAAATAACAGAATTACACACCATGTGCAGAATGTCAATGTGGAGCACAACTCCAATATAGATAAGTTACACAATAAATCCTTAAAGAATAGGGGAATCCCCTCCAAATAACAAAATACCTTTCATACTTCACAATTCACCTCCCAATAATGAATACATGATCTCTTATATATATCTATTCACACTTGCACATGAGGCCCATTTATCATTAGGTCGACCCTATTACATATGTATTTACACATTAAATGTACATTTAGGTCCCTATATTCTCCCCCTTGGGGTCATATCATATACATTTATCCATATATATGTCCCCCTTGGGTCATAACATTAACCTCCTTAATGAGTGATTCATTAAGGGATCATATATTAGATAGATCCTCACCCTTATTCTTAATATCTTCCTTTCCTTCTTTTAATTCATCTTGAATTCTATACAATTCCTTCATTTTTCTATCCCTAATCCATTTATCTGAGAAGAGTTTTTCAAATTCATCCCATGTGCAGTGCCATCTAGTATTTTTATCAACACTCATCGACCACTTCCAAGCTTCTTCAAAAACAAAATTTATTTCTTTTGAAGGAGTCATATTATATTCTTTTACCAACCGCAACCATTCCATAGGATTGGTTTCATATTTATCTTCATCTCCTATAAATTTAGGTATTTCTATTGATTCTTAATTGAGGTCTAATCCCAACCTTCAAATAAAAATCTCAATATATTAAGGATAAAGATCTCAAATATTTGTAATACTTGCTCCATTATTCTCTTCTATGTTTTATCTTTCCAATGGATTTTGAATCAGCTCAATCGAACATTCCAATCAAAAGTTATGATAGTTTTAAGTGAACATACCTTTGAAACCTTGATTTGGAGTCTGTCCTCCTAGCCAAACTTACTTATGGTGTATCTCTGCAATTTTGGCCCTTATCAGTCTAATATTTTGACCTATAGTACTCTTAAATTTATTATTTGCAATGCCATGGATCTGACTAAAATTGGATGTGCCAAGTAGAAGTTATGGTAACTTCCCCACACCTTGCTGATTTGTGTCCCTTCTAGGAGAGTGTACCTGTAAATCTTTCCAAGAGCACAATATCGGATATTTGATTATGAAAATTGCACTAGAAATACTACATACTCTCCACTTTCCAATGCAACTAGTGTCACTTAATTTCGATACTCACTGAAGAAGATATAATTTTTTTTCTTGGAACACATGTTTGAGACTAGTTAATATGACTAGTCAAATACCCTATCTTACACAGGGTGTATCTACAAAAGTAGGATGACCCGGAAGATAAATTTTTTATCACAGCTACCTTGATAATTTCTGTGAATAGCCTCTGGGTTTTAGGGTTTTAAATGTCACATAAAACATTTTATAGAGAAAATTATGCGATGACTAAATTCAGTATTATTACAGAACCATATCTTAAACATGATATATCTACGAATGTATAAGGCATAGGGAGATAAAATTTGAACCCCACATACCTTGATCCATCTAATAAATATCCTCCATAGGGTTCCTTATGAAAAATCATAGAAAAACAATTATAGCAAAAATTCCAAGGTGTCTCAGATGCAATAGCAAAACCCAAAGACCTTGAGCTCTGATACCAAATGTTATGATCCAAATGCTAAAAATATCATAAAATAATAGAACTACACACCATGTATAAAATTTCAAAGTGGAGAACAACTCCAATATAGATAAGTTACACAATAAATCCTTAAATAATAGGGGAACCTCCTCCAAATAACCAAATACCTTTCATACTTCACAATTCACCTCCCAATAATGAATAAATGATCTCTTATATATAGCTATTCACACTTGCACATGAGGCCTATTTATTACTAGGCCGAACCTATTACATATGTATTTACATATTAAATGTACATTTAGGCCCATATATTCCCCCCCTTGGGGTCATATCATATACATTTATCCATATATATGCCCACCTTGGGTCATAACAGGTTTATTGTAGGTGAAGCATGAAACTCAAAGAGCACTGTGGATTTAAGGTCCAACTATTTGCTTAAATATATTCGAACTTTATAGAAAAACTCTTCATTATGCCAAGAGTACCCTGGATCAACTTGGGGATCTTGTTTCATTTTTTGGATTAGGTTGGAAATTTTGGGGTCTTTCAACCATTCATGGAGAACAGCCTGAAGCCAATTCGAGATAATGAATGAGAGGGAAAAGAGGAACCCTTCTTCTTCATATTTCCTGGAGAGAGAATCAACCACCACATTTTATTTTCCATTCTTGTAAATAATCTCATAATTATATCCAAAAAACTTTGTCTCCCATTTTTGGGGCATCAAAGATCCACTACATGCAAAATATCCAACATTTCCTTTTCATAAATCAATTGGCCCAAATGTCACTCCGATAATTGTTTGCTAGCGAAATACAAAGGTTGTCCATATTTCATGAAGACTACGTCGATTATTCTCCCAGATGCATCACATTCCATAACAAAGGTCTTGTTGAAGTTAGGTAGGGCCAGTATAGGAGTAGCGCGCATAGCTTCTTTCAAGGCTTGGAAGGATGGGTCAGTTTTTGGAGTCCAACTGAAAGCATTATTTTTAAAGAGAGTTATTAGAGGAGCCACAATTTTTTGATAATTTTGAACAAAGTTGTGATGATATCTTGTTAAAACAAGGAAAGCACGCATATTTTTAAGAGTTTTAGGGCGAGGTCAATTCTGCATAGCTTTAATATTCTTAGGATCCATCCTTACATGATCCTTTCCAACAATATGACCCAGGTACTCAACTTCAGAGATGCCAAAAGAAGATTTAGACTGTTTGAGGAAAAGTTTGTTCTTGGAGAGGAGATGGAGAACTCGATCCACATGGGATAGATGGGATTGACACATTTTACTATAGATTATAATATCATCAAATAAAACTAACAAAAAGTGATAGAGGAAAGGATGAAATACATGATTCAAGAGACTTTGAAAAGTGTAGGGGGAATTAGAGAGACCAAAAGGAATTACCAAGAACTCATAGTGGCCCTCATGAGTGTGAAATGTAGTCTTTGGAATGTCTTCATATTTCATACATATGTGGTGGTAGCCAAAATAAAGGTCAAGTATGGTAAAGTGTTGATCCCCATTGAGTTCATCCAGAAGGTCATCTATGATAGGAATAGGAAATTTTTCCTTGATGGTATGTTTGTTGAGGGAAAACAAATCAAGACACATACGCCAAGTGCCTTCCTCCTTGAAGACAATGACTACATGGGAAGAATAGGGGCTAGTACTGGCAACAATAACATTTACTTCTAGCAATTCTTGGACAATTTTCTCAATTTAACTTTTTTGAGCCAAGGGATGATGATAAGGGTGAACAGTGGGAGGAATATTATCTGGGATTAAAGGAATGGAATGGTCATGGTCACCACGAGAGGGGGTAAGGCCCTGGGGAGTTTAGAAAATAGTGTGATGTTGGGAAAGGATATATTAAAGGTCATGATGTGAATAGGGTGTCTCAACTACTTTAATGGAATGGTGTTGGGAAATGATGCCAGAATGACCTTTTTTGAGTAAAGTTTCCATGCGGTGGGAACTGATGATCTCCGAAGAACCTGCTATAATGCCTTGGAACTTATATTGTTGTCCTTCATGTTGGAATTACATGGTTAAATCCTTAAAATCCATGGTGATGTAGTCAAGAGTGTGTATCCATTCAACACCAAGCACAATGTCACAACCACCCATGTCAATAGAAAACATGTGAGATTTCAGGTTATACTAACCAATTTTTAAGAGAACATTTTCATAATGCACCCACATTTCATGGCACTACCATTGGCAATCAAGATTTGAAAATTGTTGACAAAATGGATATAGAAATTGATTTCTTGGGAAAGGTTGTGATGAATGAAATTATGAGTGATGCCACTGTAAACTAGGATGATGAATTTCTGGTGCTTAAAATAACCAATCGATTTGAGGGCTCGAGGAGAAGAAAATCCAGTGAGAGCCTTCAACAAAATTAGTGGTTCAAATTTGGGAGGATCATAGGGTGACATAAGATCATCTTCTTGGGGTAGTACTGCCTCAGAAGAAACCTCAACACCTTCATCAGAAACATCCTCCAAAATGGCCATAAAAGTTTATGTTATTTACACTTGTGCCCAGGAAATTATTTCTCATCACAATTATAGCAAATACCCTTGAGTTGGTGTTTAACTTTTATTCCCTTATCAAATTTTGGACCTTGAGAGGAGTGGCTAGAGGGGCAGGATTTGGGGGTCTAGGCCAGGGAATAAAAGTGGGTATTTTGATATGGGCAAGGGTGACCTATTGTGCCTCCTTGGCACATTTGGTTTCTTCTAACCACATTTGGGGGTGAGCCATGAGGACCTGGGATTTGATTTCATCATTGATGACACTAATAAATCATTCCTTGAAGAAGGCATCAGTTATACCCTCTGTTCATAAATCCAAGTGCTCAAAGGAAGCATTAAAATATTCCATTGTTCTAGATTGTTTCAACTTGGTCAAATGGCCTAAATGGTGGGTGTCTATGTCAAAGAATTCATACATCTCAGCAAAAAACTATGTCCAAGAAGCATACCCATGGCATGTGTTGTTCCAGAGTCTGTACTTAAGGCTTAGAAGTACAGTGTCTAGGCATCCGAAAGTGAGTAAAAGGTAGAGAAGAGAGAAACGTCAACCTTTGGTAAGGGAAACTAGGGAATATTTCTACGTTGGTGTTGTCTAGCTTCCAACTGTTCCTGGATGGTTATATCCTGTTCATTCGCTACCCATGAACGTTCAAGTTAAACCCGGGTAGTAGCTGTTTTAAGGATAGTATCGAAAGGGTTTAAGGAAATGTTTGTTTGGTTTGATAATTCGGGTTCGATATTGGGCTTTGTCGATACAGGGACAGTCATGGAGGAATAGTAAAATAAGAAAACTTAAGAGAGAAATTAGGTGTTGTCTCAATTCGGTCATATAAAAGAGAGTTTGCGGTTTCATAAATAAGAATGGGGTGAAAATCAAAGGCTCTTTCCTATAACTGAGTTATATTTTAATAAAAAAATGTATGAAGTGGGAGAAAACATTTAGCTATCTATCGAGTAAGGCTCCTATCAAGGGAGAATATCACGTATAAACAGAAGAAGAAAAATGTAAGGAAATAACCTGAATGAAGCATAAAATATATATAGAATTATGAAAGCGTTGACTGGTCTTATACCTGTTGATAGTCGGTACAGAGGAAAAATAGTAAAAAATTATAGAAAACCAAAATTCATTCGCTATAGTAGAGGTTGTACTAAATTACAACGAAGCATTCATTAGATACAAATATGAAATGAAATGAAATATGAGATACAAGGAAACAAAATCATAACACAGTCGTGATGGAATTGAGAATCTTCAGATTTGATTTGTATTAACTCTCAAAATGTAAAAAATCTGTTACAATCGACACAAAAAGGTCCAGCCCCCTTTTTCTTTCTTTCTATGGTATATTTATATAGTTTTACAATAAGATGGAATCTCAATCGTTACAAAATTTTCGGTTATGATAGGGAGGAGAGAAATCGCTCCATTTCTTCTTCTCTGTCTTCACTTGGTGCCAGAAGTTTGTCATCGCATGTGTTCGGTACAAGTGACACATCTTTCAACCAGCCGAGATATCAGCCTTGACGGTTCTGCTTGAAAGTTGGCTTCAAAAGAGTAACAATCTCGGGTTAATTGTGGTAGCATGTCTTCCATCTATCTGTCCGTGATGTCAATAGCGCATAATTGCGTGTTTGGTTTAATCATACATTTGTCTATTTGGACTATGTCTACCATAGTCACTTGTGAGATCTCGGTTGAATCTCTTTCCTCTCTTTCTCTTAGATCAAGTGAGATTTTTGGCATATTCATTTGAATCAATGCCTCAGCATTACCTTCGCTATCAATGCCTAGCATACTACCATCTATAGAGCTAAAATCCTCCTCTAATGATTTCGTTACTCTCTTGGCTTGCAGCTTGCCTTCCGAGAAGTTGTTCTCCCATTCTTTTAATAGAATGTTCCCTCTAGTCTGCTCCAAAATGGTGAACTTGGGAATACTTCTCGCATCTCTGGTATTTGTGGCTATCACAGCCTCTTGAAAGGTGACCCGTGCTGCTCCAACTTCTCTTTCCCTAGAAGATAAATTCTCCAAAACTTGAATGACCAGCAAAAAGTTGTCCTGAATCACCTCTACCTTGGTGAGTAGATTTCGTTTGGCCACAGAGAATCTGCTCCGAATATCCATCGCCTGGGATTGAAACATCTCGATATTTATCACTTTGCTTTCGATGATCTCCACCCTAGCCTGTAGTTGTTCGATCAAATCCTTTTGCTGGCTCGCTTGCATATGACCATCCCAAACCACCAGTTGTGCTTGCTCGAGCTTAGTCTTGAGTAGCTCTATCTCATTTTTATCATCCAACCTAGCCTACTCTATTCCTACACTCACCTGGTCTTTGGCAGTCTCTTTTGTTGTGGCTAGTCTGGCTTCAAGGGTCTTGATGAGGCAATTTTTTCATTTAAGCTAGTTTTTCAAAACCCCGACTGAAAACTGGTTCCTTGTGGCATATGCACCTAATGTCCCAGCTATTTCTGCTGCAAACTGTTCATTTTTCTTCTCCTTCCCATCAGTCATAACTTTGTATTTCTTGACTGTCGATTCCCCTTCCTGGTAAAATTCTCTCTTTACCACTGCCTTTCTTTTCTTATTGAAAAAGAACTAGTTTGGAGGGAGCTCTTCCATTCTTATAGGCCTCAACTCTTCATTGAAGATCCACCCTGCGTCAATATTTCCCTGAGTTGATTGTAAGGGAGTAATTGATGTGATAGGATCTCCGATTTGCTTCGCCGATGGTTCCGGACTAGTAACTGGATTCTACTTCTTCGGTGGGTCAGGAGTCTTTATCTCTACTTTTGGACTCTTAGTTTGATCTCCCTTGTCCTGGTGTTTTTCTTGTTCGGGAGTCGCATCCTTACAGCCTTCGGCATCTTTTCGTTTCACCTCTGTTGTACTTTCACCCTTACCCTGCAACACTATGGGAAGACAACTGCGTCGATGTTCTTGGAACTTCAGAACATTGGCTCTCTCTTCAGGTGCCAAGGTTTTTATCCGAGCTAGAATCTTGGCATAGGACCTTGCACCTCGGGAAATGTCATCCCAAGGTGAATTCTCGTGCTCAAATCTCTTGAGCCCGCAACTGGCCAAATGATTTCTCACAACCCTTTGCGGATATTGCTTCTTGTATTCAATGAGGACCAAATTTAGGTCTTCCAGGGCTGCTGCGTCAGCTTTGGCATGCCCGAAATATAATAAAGAATATGAATTTAAATGAACAGGAAAAGGTGGCCATACCTTTTTTGAGTATCCCTTAAGCTCCTTTCCTATACCACCACTTACTGTTTGTCTAGCAACCTCACGACAAGCCAGCTTATCAGGAATGAACAATGGAAATGCATGTGGAGGAACAGAAGCCCCAAAAACTCTGAGATATGAAAATTGGCCTTCTACATACCAGTTGACTATGCTGCTCAAATTTGTCACTATACTATTTGAGATCCTAGGTGGTGGGTGACAAAAAATAGTGACATGCAGGGGCACCATCACCCAGTTGAAGATTTCATATACGAAATTTGTTGCTTTGTTTTCCCACAACTTCGCATGATAAACGTGGATAGGTTCGTCTTCTACTAGAGTCCAACTCCAACTCATTAAGGGAAATGGTATTAAAAAACACACGGTGTCCATAATGTATGCAGACATGAAAAATGAAGACGCCTTTCCGCTCTCTTTCTGAGCCCTATCCTCTGTGACCCGACTGGTCAAGCTATCAGACAACATTTTCGCCTAGTCGAAGGAACTACCTTCGGTGACCCAAAACATTAGAGGCACCCATGGAAGAAAAAAATGTGAGGTGTCCTCTTTCCAACAATATGACCCAGGTACTCAACTTTAGAGATGCCAAAAGAAGATTTAGACTGTTTGAGGAAAAGTTTTTGCTTGGAGAGGAGATGGAGAATTTGATCCACATGGGATAGATGGGATTGACACATTTTACTATAGATGATAATATCATCAAAGAAAACTAAAAAAAAGTGATAGAGGAAAGGATGAAATACATGATTCATGAGACTTTGAAAAGTGGAGGGGGAATTAGAGAGACCAAAGGGAATGACCAAGAACTCATAGTGGCCCTCATGAGTGTGAAATGTAGTCTTTGGAATGTCTTCATATTTCATACATATGTGGTAGTAGCCAAAATAAAGGTCAGGTATGGTAAAGTGTCGATCCCCATTGAGTTCATCCAGAAGGTCATCTATGATAAGAATGGGAAATTTTTCCTTGATGGTAAGTTTGTTGAGGGAAAACAAATCAAGACACATGAGACAAGTGCCTTCCTCCTTGAATACCATGACTACAGGGGAAGAATAGGGGCTAGTACTGGCAACAATAACATTCGCTTCTAGCATTTCTTGGACAATTTTCTCAATTTAACTTTTTTGAGCCAAGGGATGATGATAAGGGTGAACAGTGGGAGGAATATTATCTGGGATTAAAGGAATGGAATGGTCATGGTCACCACGAGAGGGGGTAAGGCCCTGGGGAGTTTAGAAAATAGTGTGATGTTGGGAAAGGATATATTAAAGGTCATGATGCGCACAGGGTGTCTCAACTACTTTAATGGAATGGTGTTGGGAAATGATGCCAGAATGACCTTTTTTGAGTAAAGTTTCCATGTAGTGGGAACTGATGAACTCCGAAGAACCTGCCATAATGCCTTGGAATTTATATTGTTGTCCTTCATGTTGGAATTGCATGGTTAAATCCTTAAAATCCATGGTGATGTAGTCAAGAGTTTGTATCCATTCAACACCAAGCACAATGTCACAACCACCCATGTCAATAGAAAACATGTGAGATTTCAGGTTATACTAACCAATTTTTAAGAGAACATTTTCATAATGCCCCCACATTTCATGGCACTACCATTGGAAATCAAGATTTGAAAATTGTTGACAAAATGGATATAGAAATTGATTTCTTGGGAAAGGTGGTGATGAATGAAATTATAAGTGATGCCACTGTCAACTAGGATGATGAATTTCTAGTGCTTAATATAACCAATCGATTTGAGGGCTCGGGGAGAAGAAAATCTAGTGAGAGCCTTCAACAAAATCGGTGGTTCAAATTTGGGAGGATCATAGGGTGACATAAGATCATCTGCTTGGGGTAGTACTGCCTCAGAAGAAACCTCAACATCTTCATCAGAAACATCCTCCAAAATGGCCATGAAAGTTTATGTTATTTACACTTGTTCCCAGGAAATTATTTCTCATCACAATTATAGCAAAGACCCTTGAGTTGGTGTTTAACTTTTATTCCCTTATCAATTTTTGGACCTTGAGAGGAGTGGTTAGAGGGACACGATTTGGGGGTCTAGGCCAGGGAATAAAAGTGGGTATTTTGATATGGGCAAGGGTGACCTATTGTGCCTCCTTGGCACATTTAGTTTCTTCTAACCACATTTGGGGGTGAGCCATGAGGACCTGGGATTTGATTTCATCATTGATGCCACTAATAAATCGTTCCTTGAAGAAGGCATCGGTTATACCCTCTTTTCATAAATCCAAGTGCTCAAAGAAAAAATTAAAATATTCCATTGTTCTAGACTGTTTCAACTTGGTCAAATGGCCTAAATGGTGGGTGTCTATGTCAAAGAATTCATACATCTCAGTAACAAACCATGTCCAAGAGAATACCCTTGGTGTGCATTCGACATCATTTCCACCATTTCCATCATTCCTGATCCAAATAGAGAACATCGTAATGAAGCTTTGTCGAGTCATTAGCAATGCCATGTAGGGAAAAATAGTGTTACATCTGAGTGACCTAGATTGTTGGACCTAAGCCATCAAATGTTTTCAACTCAACTCTTGGAATATAAGGGTCATGATTGGAATGAAATTTCAAAGTAAGAATATTCAACAACTTTGACTTAGGAATTTGTGCCAGAGGAGGAACCTTGGGATTGGGTCATGAATTGTTTGAGAGTTGAGTGGAGTTCATCCATTCGACTATTGAGTTGGTCCTAGATGTGGTCCACTTTGGCATGAATGGAAGTAATGTCATTATTCACTTTGGTATGAATGGAATTAATTTCATTATTCAGTTTTGGATAGGTTTCTTCTTGGCGAGTGGGAGACATTAGGGCAGGAGGGGTGGATCCAATGAGAAAAAATAAGATAAGTGGTATATATCACTACAATCAAGGAAATGAGAGGAATTCAATGGGATAAGTGGGAAATAAGGGTGTTGGGAAGGGTATGGGTCCACAGGGTAAAAAAAGGGATTAAAAATGATAGGTGTCGTAATGGTCAGGAAGAAAAGGGGAATCCAATGGGATAGGTCTCAAATAAGAGTGCAGGCAGGACACAAACTTTTTTTTTTAACTCCTATGGAGTTATACTCTGACCTAAATAATATTGTAGTGTCGAAATTCCCAAATTCTTAATAGAAAAAAAGAATGTTTAGTAATTTTGCAACCAGAATAAAGGATGCAAGGATGCACAACCAAAATAACATTTTTGTTTCTTGTATAGTATGTTCCCCCTAGGTTAGGGTTTGCAGGGTGCCTATGGACAAGGGTTTTCCCTATGTTATATCTCTATGATATACATGCAAGGTTGAACAGTAGTACTCGACCCAATATATCAGGGAACCAACTAAGGATGCTAGACCATACCCTTCTTCGTACTACCTGATTACCCAAGTACTAGAGAGTATCTTCCCAAGTTTTATTCTTGATGGCACTATAGAATTCAAGTGGTTGATCGATTGATCTAGGGTTGGTTTCAAGAGAATTAGGGGAGTCTTGATATACCTGTCAATATGTATGAGTGATGGTCATGTACATATTCTTTCTAATGTGTTACTACTTGAGGGGTACCAATAGGGGTTACAAAGGTTTCCAACAAGGTGAAACTTTGATTTCTAGGAAACCCTATGAAACCATCTATACTTCTTATGTGTATTCTTACATGTTATCAGGATAATTATTAAGTGCAGACACAAATCAATCCCCCTAGCTTCACTACAAAACTAGAACAAAACAAGACAGTACACTACTCTTTCCTTAGATTTCAATTATCAAATGAGAAACAGATCTAGAACATACCTTTTAAATATCGAAGATCAGACTTCGCCAATGCAATCCAAGCTCTATCACAAGGCTTATGGAGAAATATCTGCAAAAGAACACAAGCCAACAAAGACAAGAATAACAGAGTCTACTTGATATGAATCAATGTATGTGATAAAATAATCATACAATATGGACAAATAAGATTATTATAGGAAAGAAAAGTGCATCTGTATTAATAAATAGAAAGAGAGATTATAGAAAAATCCTTGATGTCATAAGGTCCCCTCCAATTGTCCCTTGTTTCCCACACACTTCTGCTCCAATAATTCTGAGACTATAGATCTGAAATCTACTCACAATATATCTTGACAAAGAAAATCTCAAAGCCAACATACAAGCTCCAAAAAGTCCTAGCTACAAAACTCAATAACTCAATCAAGCTAATCTTCCAACCTTAATCCCATCTAACCTTCTCCATGAGAGCTCCTCTCCTTTCATAAGTTGAAGAGAATAAGGTGAGAAGGTTAGGATGATCCCACTAAATCCAAAAATCAAGATCCAAACCGATCATAGGCCACCTCACTATACAAAATTCTCCTTCTAGAAGCATCGAGAAGATGCTCGTTTTTCCCATGTATGAAAATTGTCGCACCCTATCTATAGTGCAGTCTACGATGAAGTTGCACCCTAGATATAGAGCAGGATGTGAAGATCAAGAATCATCGCACCCAAGATATGATGTAGGGTGCAACGACCTTTATTCATATGGTTTTTTAGAAAGAAAAATATGATTTCATCTCTCGAGTAAAGTTCTTCTCCCTTCTGTCTTTAGGAATTCAGGCCACTCACCCCTCTGAAGGCAACATATAGGTTTACATAATTAATGGTCATAAAGGTGATGAAAATGATGTGTAATAGAGATCCCTCCAAAATATGAAGTTATAACAATAGTGATAGCTGAAATACTTTGTCGAGTGTGTGTAGGGAACAAGGAACAGTCAGTCGAAAACCTGCCAACAAACAAGGAAATACATTACAATAATATATCATCACTTAGGTAGGAATTCCCATACTCATGATACAAATGAATCAAAGCATAAATTCCGACATGAAAAGATACATGTCAAGTAAGACAGGTCATGGCCACCAAACATACACTGTGGATCCATGCCAATATGACTCAAATCTGAACATAGCCACCAAAATACAGTGTGGATCTATGTGTTAAAGAATAAAATTTGAACATCTCCACAAGACATACACTGTGGATATATGCAACAATACATTTTGAATATACTCCAATGCAACCTGAATCTATCAGAAAAGATCCAGGGTCTTCATCTCCAGCACTCTATAGTGTGAATCTAACCATGAGAATATATGTGTTGAAGTCGAACATGGTAGAAACCATTTTATTACCGGTCATTAATGAATATTGTTAACAAGTGCGAGGGAAACCACCATTAATGTCAATGACTCCCAATGTACACTAGTACAATCCAACGGGTGAAAATTAATGAGTTGAAGTCAAACACTCAGTGGAATCTCCCGATCAGGGGTCAATAATGAAAACCCATTGTCAAAAGAAAGGAAACCTGCCATTGAGGCATGAAAGTTCCAATGTACCAATTAGTTTATAAGTATAATTTCTGGATAATGAGCTGAAGTCAATAGGAAAATACTCATCACAGGAGGGCCTTAATGTATCCCCCATCAATGACATGAAATGTGTAACAATATTTGAGGTAGATCAGAGTAACAATTGATTTAGGACTGACTCAAGGATGGATGATGCAATAGAAGGCTTAAGAACTGGAGAAATGGTCGATGCAATAGAAGGCTTTCTAGGTTGAACCTCTCTTTGAACATATTGACGACATGACAATTTTCTTGGAAACATTGACTCAACAATAGGGATTATAGACCAATTTGTAATATTTGAAAAGTGTATGATCAAGAGACAAGCAAATTTTCCAACCTAGACATTAATCGAGTGAAAGGGTGTCATGTTCAAAAGATATTCTTCCATAGAATATAGGTTTAGACACATTTCTTTCCAAAATTCCCTCCCTACATTTCTGGCGAGTACATCTTTATTTTTACACAAGATTTAGGAGGATAACACATGCTTGAAATGTAAGCTCATCCTTCATATGAGTCCCTCAGATTATGTTTAATGAACCCTAGGAAGGAATGGTTCAACCCCATATGGGCCTTTCGATGTTTGTTTTACAAGTCCAAAGAAAGAAAACTCAAGGGTTTTTCATGTTTAGAGAGTCTAAAAAGCACTTAAAAAAAAATCCAAAAAGTCCTTTTTCGTAAAGTAGTCTGATGAGACTGAAAAAGAGATAAACTATCACTCAACAAATGAATTCTTCAAATACTTTTAATGAGCGTGAAAAGAAGCTCATCGCTTGACAATCTTTTCATGTTTAGAGAGTCAAAAAAGAGCTTAAAGGGAACTCCAGGGGGTTCCTTTTTCATATAAGATTTATGAGTTCAAAAAAGTGATAAAAGTTTACTTGGTTACATTCTTAGGTATTTATGAGCATGAGAAAGAACAAAGACTAAGCTCGGGAATTTTCCCCAACCATTTTTGACAAGTACCTCTTTATTTTTACACAATCTTGAGGAGGATAACATATGCTTGAAATGTAAGCTCATCCTTCGGATGATTCCCTCAGAGTATGTTTAAGGAACCCTAGGAAGGAATGGTTCGGTCCCAAATGGGACTTTCGATGTTCATTTTATGAGTCCAAAGAAAGAAAACTCAAGGCTTTTTCATGTTTAAAGTGTCTGAAAAACACTTAAAGAAAACTCCAAAAAGTCCTTTTTCGTAAAGTATTCTAATGAGACCAAAAAATAGATAAACTATCACTCGACAAACATTTTCTTCAAATACTTTTAATGAGCATGAAAAGAACAATATCGCTCAATAATATTTTCATGTTTAGAGAGTCTGAAAAGAGATTAAAGGGAACTCCAGGGGGTTCATTTTTCATATAAACTTTAC
This sequence comes from Picea engelmannii, assembly GCA_009831015.1. NCBI lineage: Eukaryota > Viridiplantae > Streptophyta > Pinopsida > Pinales > Pinaceae > Picea > Picea engelmannii. Next base: position 191,584 of record ML782123.1, on the reverse strand, counting down.
GAGTTCGAAAAAGTGATAAAATTTTACTTGGTTACATTCTTAGGTATTTATGAGCACGAGAAAGAACAAAGACTAAGCTCGGGATTGTTTTCATTTTTACGCAAGATTAAAACAAAAAAAAAATATGTTTGGGATAGATTTTATTTTTTCACAAACTTAAAACTAAACAAAACTATGCTTGGACATGGTTTCATTTTTACACAATATTGAACCATAGAAAACTATGCTTGAGGTAGGTGATTTCATTTTTACACAATCTTGAACCAGAGAAAACTATGCTTATGACTTCCCAACACATGGTTGGTACTTAGCCCCCAGCTTAAGAAGCTAGCGACTCAACTTCAACATGAAGACTAGAGGCTAGAGGCATTTCCCCCCAAGCTTCGTCTCATCCAACAACACAGGTGGATGAAATGAAACTTCAAATACTAGACAAAATACTTGACTCAAACATAGAAGGGGGAAATCTATTTCATTTTTTAACGAGCTTGAGATAGAAAACAAGAACTATGCTGGTAACCTCTGTTTTATTTTTTAATGAGTTCATCACAAAGACGCAAAAAACTATCCTCGTAGTTGGTTTCATTTTTTAACAAGCTTGAAATCAGAAAATCATGCTCAAACTCTTCTTGATCATGTCTTCCAAGAGGACAATGCTCCGGAAGGACACCATGTCAAGGGACAAAACTTGGTCATGGATTCCAAGAGATCATTAGTTGATGGAAGAAACACACTCTGGAAGGAACACATGTCGAGGGTCACGACATGGGTAAGGAGATCAAGCTCTAAAAGCCCTATCAAAGATATTACCATGTCAAATACCAGAACTAATTCATAAGAGACTGAGCTTACAGTGATATGCTCATATTCATCGGCAGTTGAATACATGGGAGACAATGCCACATAATTGACCTATGGAAAGGGTGACACTGACTGCATATACGAACCATTTATATAAATCATTGAGTTTGGAACAATGAATGAAAAATGATCAATAGTCACATCTCTACCATCGTGCAGGAAATATATCACAAGAAAAAAAGTGGACACGATAGCTTTCATGGTATAGACATAATCTCGCCCAATGAGTAAATAAAAATCCAAGGGGTCTTGGACTACCATGACATCAATAACGACAGTTTTCCCTCCCAAAGTTACAAGAAACTAAGGAAGGACCCCTAAAGGGTGACTAGTTCTTCTATTAAAAGATAACAAAGTCTGCATAACTGGCATAAGTTGAGGATAACCCAAAGCTTGCCAAGCAAGAAAGGACAAAATACTAACAGAAAAACCTTCATCTATCAGCGTCTGGGGAACATCCCGACCACAAACTTGTACGGTAATATTGAAAGGAATGTGAGAGGGAAGACAAGGTCCAAGTAGCACACCCCAATAAAAAAGGGTGGCCTCATCACTTGGATGGGGTTCCATGGGAGAAGGAGGAATGCCCCCTAGTAGGGTAGAGTCTGTATCAACAAGAAAAATGTGGGAAATATCGAGTTTACTCTCTAGCAGGAGAGTAGGATCGATCGATGACGAGATCAAATCAACCACTTGAGGTGCACTCTCCAAGGGGAGAATGGGGTTGATGGGTAGAAATGGATCGACCACTTGGGTTTCACTCTCTAACGGGAGAGTGGAAATGACCAAGGATGGGATCGGATCGACCACTTTGTCAACTATTTCAACCAAAGATGTGCCCATATTGATGACATGATCAACCAGAATGACCGACGAAGGGACCGGATTGATCATTCCATCAACTACAGGTGGGTCAAGAGTTAGCTTGCGATAAGAAGATGGAAGTTGAGTCTGTGAAATAGTCATGTATTCCAGTAATTTTGAGGCTTCATCCATGCGAGGGAAAAGGTGAGTGAGATGACTCCCTTTGCATAACATACATAGGAACTTGACTCTACTTTTCTTCTTCCCAAATATATCATGACTAGTTGATGGGAGGTCATCAACATGTTGTTCATAGGCTGACATCACCAGTTGGAGAGGGTGTGTAGACCATACTTCTACAACCTTGGATAAACCACGGAAATACTTAAGAAGATGGTTATCCTTACAAAGCCTGCAAGGGTACTTGGGCTTACAGGTTTTTTGGGTGATCTTGACATCATCAACACTCCCATCATGATTAACAATAATTGGTTTATTTCCAACATGTCCAGCAGTGGTTGGAAGTTTGGACCCTTTCTTATTTTTCTTCTTCTTAATAGTCCTTTTCTTCTTCTTGTTATCCACCGGGTTACTATCTTGAGAGATTTCACTCAGTGAAGAAGATGAAATGGAAGAAGACCTTGCAAGCGAAGAAGGTCAAGAAGATCTTAATGGTGAATATGGTGAAGGATCAACATGAGGTTGATTCTCTTGGGGTGAAGTGCTTACAACTGAAGAACTATCTGCATTGGAGATTACTTGAGTGGAAAAAAACCATACCAGTAATCCAATTGTGAGACTTACAAGGCTCAAAGTAGCAATGTGAGGAGGACCAATGTTTCTGTAAGAAGGAAAAACAAAAGGTTCCCCTAGAAAAGGGTTTCCTTAATTGGTCACTCTAGGAACTGATGTGATAAAAAATAAAGATCCAATATAGAGTTCACTAGGGAAAACAAAAAACACATGCTAAAAATATAGTAACCCACCAAGCAAACAAAACCTTCTCACAATAAGAACATTATTTGGTGATGAAATCCAATGTTGCAGGAACAATGTAAGAATGGGATGCGATAGAGTGGGTTGAAAAGTTACGTTGATGACTTTCTTAATTTACTTACACCCTGGTGCAAGCTACCACACATAATCGTGGTTATACCCTCCAAGGAGCCTGAGTGAGTTTGGACAACGTCAATTGCTAGTACCGTGAAAAATTTCCCCTCCACAGTCACCTTATGTAAAGAATCTAGAAAGATAGGCTACTAAGGTTACCAATAACAACAATGATGCCTAGGGAAATAGTCGACAGCCCTATCCACGTGAAAAGGTAGGGTATATAGCTCAAAATCAACTTGAAAGGCTTCCACTCATCATTGTGGGTATACCTTGCAAGCGACCCCCATAATACGCACAATCTCTACACCAAGACCAATAAAGCAGGGTGAGTAACTCTGCTAGTCTTAATGCGGCCTCATGTTTGACCCTTGTGTGAGAAGGGATTCCCAGGAAAGAATGTAGCAAGTGGTTTTAAACCCTTCCTATCACAAGATACTATTGTTTGTTTACAACCTTTGAAAGTTATCTTTCACACCTATTCCAAAGACCTACAACTAATCTAATGCAGGTTTGATACCGGAAAAATATAAAATTGTCTAATCAATTTTTATAAGCACTTTTATTTTAAGGTTGTTGTTTACTCAAGAGGAAAATGGCATGGACTAAATGATGTTTTGACCAACTCTAAACAATGCAAGCAAACAAATGAGAATGCAAATATTTCACTTCCATGAAAGTTATATTATGAGAAGGAGAAAACGTTTATCGTTCCCAGATGCACAAATGTCCCAATTTTTTTATGAAACTCATCCATATCAATATTCTTAAGAAATGATCAAAAGAGATTGTACACCAATACACGATTCAAAACTAAAAAGGCCAAAAACCATGCAATTTTTCTACTTCAAATGCAAGGATGCCCCTAATCTAATGTAAAGCAAGAAATTAAAAATTTTATGTTTCAAAGATAGCTAAAAGCAATAGCAAAGGGAAATGTTTTCATAATTCAAGACCAAAAAGGCCCAAAACCATGCAATTTTTCTACTTCAAATGCAATGATGCCCCCAATCTAATGTAAAGGAAAAAAAAAAAAAATTATGTTTCAAAGATAGCTAAAATCAATAGCAAATCACTTCAAAAAAAAAACAACCCAAACTAAATTTCTCTTTTAACATGAATTATTCAGGAAAAAGAAGTGTTCTTTCACTAAACAATTCTAAAGCAAAACAATGCTTTGTAACTGAAAGATACTCAAAGAAAGAGACCAAGACAAAGAAAAAACCAATCAAAGAATGGCTAAAATCAGATACAAATATTGTCAAGAAGACTATAATCAGACTATAAACAAACCCAAAAATTCACCCCAAAAACATATCCAAGATCTGGGCAGGGAAAACCACTAAAAGATAAAAAAATTCCAAATCACTACAAGCTGTAAGATGAACATAGTGCGATGATCCTAGATCGTTGCAGAGGAATAGAATGCCACAGAACGACGACGTCACACTGTCTCTACAAGGAAGGGTGTGACGATCCCAAATCGTCGCACTGTCTCTCAAAGCAGGGTGCGACGATCAAAGGAAAAAATGAAAAAATAAAAAGCAATAAGGTTTTCTAGTGAATTTAAATAGTCAAAGAGTTCATCTGGATCACCGAGAGACTCAAAAAATAAGAATACAAGAAAAAACAAAGGAAACTAGATGAACTATGAAACAATTTGTTCCCCAGTGGAGTCACCAATTTTGTTATCCGGCTAACTACTAAGTGAGGACGCAAATCAATCCCCCTAGATTCACTACGAAATTAGAGAAAAACAAGACAATATACTACTCTTTCCTTAGATTTCAATTATCAAATGAGAAATGGATCTAGAACATACCTTTTAAATATCAAATGTCTGACTTCACCAATGCAATCCAAGCTCTGTCACGAGGCTTATGGAGAAATATCTGCAAAAGAACACAATCCAACAAAAACAAGAATAACAGAGTCTACTTGATATGAATCTATGTATGTTATCAAGGAAACATACAATATGGACAAATAAGATTCATATAGGAAAGAAAAGTGCATCTGTATGAATATACAAAAAGAGAGATTACAACCAAAGCCTTGATGTAGTAAGGTCCCCTCCAACTGTCCCTTGTTTCCCACACACCTCTGCTCCAATAATTATGAGACTATAGATCTGAAAGCTACTCACAATCTATCTTGACAAAGAAAAGCTCAAAGACAACATACAATCTCCAAAAAGTCCTAGCTACAAAACTCAATAAATCAATCAAGCTAATCTTCCAAGCTTAATCCCATCTAACCTTCTCCATGAGATCTCCTCTCCTTTTATAAGTTGAATACGATAAGGTGAGGAGGTTAGTATGATCCCACTAAATTGGAAAAGAGAGTAAGATCCAAACCGATTGGAGGCCACCTCACCATAGAATCTTCTCCTTCTAGAAGCATCAAGAAGATGTTCTTTTTTCCCACATATGAAAATCATCACACCCTAGCTATAGTGAAGCCTGCGACGATGTCACATGCTAGCTATAGAGTAGACTGTGACAACTAAGCATCACCACACCCCATCTATGATGCAGGGTGTGATGACCTTTATTCATATGTTTTTTTACAAAGGAAAATATGATTTCATCTCTCAGGTAAAGTTACTCTCCCTTCTTTCTTCAGGAATTTAGGCCACTAACCCCTTTGAAGGAAACATATAGGTTTACATCATTAATGCTTATAAGTGTGAAGAAAATAATGTATAACATTCCCCACCATAGTTTTACCAACTAAACGACAGATATTTGTGCTTTAAATATGCCATCAGTACACATCTCTACCCTGGAAAAAAAAATAACCCACAATTCCTACTAAGGAAAGTTCTCTGATACAACTTGTAAGGCACCAGATGTAGTGTAATTTGAATAAACATAAATATTCAGTAGATATCAATGGAATGACAAAATATTGAGAAAAGTAATAGCATAAATAATACCTTTATTCAAAGAAATCAATGTTCACTTGCCTCTTCGAGGGGGCAACCTTGAGTAGAGTAGATCTCTATTACAATAAATATTAGGACAAAGCATTCTCATGCCTCCTACTCTTATTTATACTAATTCTATCTTCTAAAGAACATTCTAGAGGAAGATCTTTCTAGAAGAAGAAGCTTCTATTAGGTATTCTTACATTGACGTGTTCACATTTATTAAATAGGCCTTATTAACTAATGTTGGTCTTTATTACATGGAAAATATATTATTCTATCTACATGAGGGGTTAGGGAGATTAGGTCCCTAACAATATTGAGCTTTCTCTGATCCCGTTGTAATATTGTAATTCTTTTGAATATACTTATGTGTCTATTATATGTTTGAGTTTTGAAACAAGGCGCATTGCACAGTGTGTTGTAATTCTGAGGATTTATATAGAGATGATATGAAGTTCTATGGTTTTCATATAAATATGTTTTTCACAATATATAATTCTATTGTGATGGAATGGCTCCAGTAATAAAGATGAGACAGTTATGATCCAAACTGTTTTTATCATGTATGAGTTGAATATGTGTGTCTATTGTTTTACTTCTTAGTCCTAATAATCTGTCAGATATGAACTGCATGGATTCCAATCCTGAGGAATCTTTGTGTGTTTAGCCTTCATCCCTATCACATGACCTTATGGTCTCTATGATTCTCTATGCATCTCAGGTGAGACCTTCCTTGGCCTTGGCCAAGGATTGATCTTTCAGCTCTCTGGGGTTTTTGTTGGACAACTCTGGACGAACCCTAGGTCTAAACTCCCCAGCATTAAGAATGACACGTGCAAGCATGAATAAAAACTTCCAACAATACATGTGTATGTACCAAATGAATGTGAACCTTTCCAAAAATGTAGAGAAATGTATACAACTAAAATATTAACTGATAAAAACATGTACATGAATAAGTGAGCTCAAATATCATGGCAGAGATATTTAATTCCTGGAAAATTGTGCATGTGTCACATCTATAATGTTATTGAATTAAGACGCGTTTGACTCCTCACCCCTTCTCTCTGGTAGCCTACTAGTCCCTTCTAGGAGCAACCTCCATTCACATATCAATGCCACTCATGTCCTTTAAGTCCTATTTCATTGCAAAGGTAAAGTCCTGCATCAATATGGTATCTAGAAGGTACTTTGGATTATGATAGATAGAGATTCATTCAATGCATTATTCCCCTCCTGAAGTGATCGATAGCATCCTCATACATTTGGAATGATAAGGATAGGAGTGATATAAAGTGAACGATAAGCATGCACATTCTACATCTTGAACAGATGAAATCATATTTTGGTTGGTCGTTCATTCACCCCTAGTCACATATGTGGGTTTGGTCAACCAAGGCCTGTTGTTGGAGATCCATTCACCCAAGCATTTGAATGCTTGTAATATTTTTGGTCGACGGATGGGTAAATAAACGAATATTGTTGGTAGATTTTTTGTTGTAGTGGAGCTCATTGTGGAAATCCAATTATAGTAGTAGGGGTTATGGTGGTTGATCTGTCGAGCCATTCATTTATCAATGAAACATTAATAAGAGACAAATCAAAATAATGAAAAGGTTGAGTACTTTCTCAAGAGTTCCTAAAGGGCTTCCCATTTTCATCCTGATCAATGTTGTGCTCTTATATATGTCACAATACTGGAATGTATGTGTGGTAAAGACTCTTTTCTACAAGAATTACCTAGTCTTGAATCCTGACTAGATATATGTGTGAAAACCGTGTCACCTACCATTTTCAACAACAATTTCATTTAAGAAAATAACCTTCCATGTGATCCATGTTAATTTTTATGCCATTATTATAGTTCTTTGCATTTCAATAGATAATAGCATAATAAGAACAAGATCACTGAGAAATACACATTCACAAGAGACACATCATTTATCCTAAGAAGCCCTCTAGGCGAAGAAAACCCAGCAAAAACTTCCTTATCATAAATAGCTTATAAAATGTTCAAGAGATAACTCAAACCAATACAGAAAGTCCTCCCCAAGAGATGCACCACTCTTCTTCTCCTCTCTCTGGTAATTGTAGCTTTCCTCATAAGAGAAATGAGCAATTGAGTTGTGTGTTTGAAGTGAGGCGCTAACCTCTTATTTATACAAGACTAGCATGTGAGAAAGGTCACAACTGGAAGGGCCAACCTCTCACTCTGGGTGGGTAAACCCACCTTTAATTAATTATGGGTCTTCCATATTAATTGTTGGGGCCGACTTCTTATTCTGCCCTTTATAATTGTCCGATGACCAATCCGCAAAACGAGATTTGGTCCTTATACAATTACCAACATGATTTATCCACAATGGGGATTAATCCAATAACAACAATAATAATAATGACATGATTAATTCGCAATGGGGATTTAATCCAATAATAATAAGAATTCTCTTTGCAGTTACATTATTTCAACACTCCCCCTTAACAAGAAGGGTATTCTTCATCAACATCAGGCAAGAGAGGTCTACATCATCAGTGGCATCTGGAGGACAGTATTATCAATATCATCTTGAAACATTGGCTAGCATATTTACGACTCATCGGAAGTTTTCTTCATCGGCAACATCATCATTCTCGAAAGAATGCTATCATCATTTGCATCAAATATGTATCAGTAAAAATGATACCTCATCACAACACTAAGCTGGCACATCATAGTACTACACTAGCTCAATGTCACAACAATTAGGCTGGTAGCTTAGTGTCAATCACATCTTGCTTTACGTTTAACAACTAGGTCAGAAGAAAGTAATATCATCATCTCGCTTTACGTCTAACAACTAGGTCAGAAGCGAGGAATGACAGCATCATGCTTTATGTCTAACAATGAGGTCAGAAGCATGACTCATCTTTCTTTACATATAACAATGAGGTCAGAAGTAAGGAACACATCAACATCTCTCTTTACGTCTAACAATGAGGTCAGAAGCGAGGAATCATCTTGCTTTAGGTCTAAAAACAAGGTCAGAAGCAAGGAATCAATGGCATCATGCTTTACATCTAACAACTAGGTCAGAAGCATGACTCATCTTGCTTTACATCTAACAACGAGGTCAGAAGCAAGGATCACACGGCATCATGATTTACCTCTAACAGTGAGGTCAAAAGCATGACTCATCTTGCTTTACGTCTAACAACGAAAGGATCACACAGCGTCATGATTTATGTCTAACAGTGAGATCAGAAGCATGACTCATCTTGCTTTACGTCTAAGAACTAGGTCATAAGCATGACTCATCTTGCTTTACATCTAACAACTAGGTCAGAAGAAAGGAATACATATACTCCCCCTTTCAGGGAGGGTCCTTTCGGACTATACCAAGCTTATCTTGAAAGTGTTCAAACTTTACATGATATAGAGGCTTAGTCAACACATTAGCAACCTATTCATCCGTGCTACTGTGCTAGAGCTTCAAGGCTCCTCTCTGTACCATGTCACAGATGAAATGATAGTGGATCTCTATGTGCTTCGACCTATCGTGGAACACATGATTCTCTGTCATTTTAATGCAGCTTTGATTGTCACATAGAATCGTGGTTGCTCTCATTTTAAGAAGTAAGAATCGTGTACTTCTCGTGGTTAAGTAAGATTCTTTCTGGACTATACCATACCTCAAGACCTAAGAAGTAATGAATTAGACCAAGGTATTTCATTTCAAATTTTGTGACAAGTCTATGTTTACATTCAGCGATGAGCTTTTCTTCTCCAGTTAAGAATAATTCATCCACATACAGTAATAGTATTATTGGTTCATTATCCATAATTTTGAAGTAGAGATTTGAGTCTACTTTACTCTTGGTAAAGCCCAAGCTCGTCAAGAAACTGTCTATACGGCCATACCAAGCTCTGGGAGTTTGCTTCAATCCGTATAAGGCTTTCTTCAATCAACAGACATGAGACTTCCTATCTTCAACCTCAAATCCTTGGGGTTGCTCTATATACACTTCCTCTTGTTGAAATAATGTAACTGCGAAGAGAATTCTTATTATTTTGTTATTGTATTAAATCCCCATTGTGGATTAATCATGTTATTATTATTATTATTGTTATTGGATTAATCCCCATTGAGGATTAATCATGTCGGTAATTGTATAAGGACCAAATCCCCTTTTGCAGATTGGTTATCGGACAATTACAATGTGCATAATAAGAAGTCGGCCCCAACAGTTATAATGAAAGGGCCAGATTTAATTAAAGGTGGGTTTACCCACCCAGTGTGAGAGGTCGGCCCTGCCAGATGGTGACTCTTCACACGTGCCAGATTGATATAAATAAGAGGCTAGTGCCTCACTTATAACACACACTTCACTTGCTCATTCTCTTATGAGGCAAGCTGCTATTACAAGTTGGTGAGAGGAGAAGGGTGGCACATCTCTTGAGGAGGAATTTTCTGTATTGGTTGAGTTATCTCTTGAACATTGTATAAGCTATTTATGATAAGGAAGTTTTTGCTGGGTTTTCTTCCTCTAGAGGGTTTCCCAGGATAAATGTTGTGTCTCTTGTGGATGTGTATTTCTCAGTGATCTTGTTCTTATTATGCTCTTATCTTATGAAATGCAAAGAACTATAATAATGGCATAAACATTAACATGGAATCAAAGCCAACCTGAAGAAAGCACAATCTGCAAGAGGAAAAACGTCACTGTTACCGGACCCCAAAATTAGGGTTTTGAAAAAGTGAGTGTTTTCAGCTCCCTATCACCCTAGAAAGTTGCACCCTCCCCCAAGGATCAATTTGGCACCTAGAGCGCACCTTTTCAGTGGCTAGATCCTCCATAAAGTGAAACCCTAGTTTCACAAAATACCAGGAAACCAGAAAACCAAAGTACCAGAAGTACCAGAGTACCAGAAGTGCCAGAAAACCAGAAGCACCAATCTAGAAATCCGCAGAGCAGATTTGAAGGGGTAAAATTTGGATTTTTGAAATTTTAAGCACACCAGCATACTCGCCTCAGCTCAGCGCATCTATCCCCTGGATCAGATTTTCAAAATTTGAAGTTTGAAAAATTAGGGTTTTCTCATAAAACCCTAAGTTGTAGTTGCAGTCACAGTCTCAGAACCAGTTGCAGTCGCAGTCTCAGAACCAGTTGCAGTTGCAGTCGCAGTCTCAGAACCAGTTGCAGTTGCAGTACCTGTCGCAGTTGCAGCCGTAGAACCAGTTGCAATCACTCTTGAAGTTTTTGGTAATGATTACCATTGCTACCAGATGGAGCCACTACCTACAAATGCTATCTGAGGTATGTACTCACATATGGTTAAACCCTAAAGAGTATTTGCAGGAGAAGGGATCTTTTTCCATAGATCCAGAAGGATCTCAAGATCCAACACATTCAAAGGAATGATGCAACCCAGGTGTGATTATTCTAATATGCATCTATTTGTTATGAAATTATC